>JABASD010000514.1:0-70757 GCA_019776165.1 Pogonognathellus flavescens
GTGTATTGAGTAGGTACATGGAGCAAAGTCCGCCTATGAAAATCTACTGTAGTATTAAGAGTTGGCGCGATTGTCATGCCTCTATGAAGCGCACAGTCCCTATATCGCTAATATCGCATATAACAGGAACTACTCGAATTCCTAGTCCATTTCACACATTTTTCATTGGGTATTACTTTCGCTGCCCGAAATCCCGACCCTTCACTCTTGTCAGTTACTTTTCTTCACTCAGTTGACTGTGATACAATTTACAACATACCGTACATGATCCTTCTTCACGCTTTATACAACCTACCTGGTACTTGCTACATTACTAGGATACTTACCTACCAACTACATTTGTACATTGTACCTTCTAGGTAACAACAGTTCATATATAACTCCAAAATTACCTGCAATTGAATATTTACTGTGTAACCCGACAATTGAGCCGTAAAATACAATGATGTTACACACATGCTACAATTTCATTGTCGTTGCAAAGATTTCTTATAAGGTTACGCAATTTTGATGGTAAAATAATGCCTTGTGTCATCTACCATGTTCTGGAGCGAATGTACAGTTGTACCACTGCTGTATTGGATGGTTTTACAGATAGTACACGCATGTGGATCCTTTAATACTACTTTATGACTTAGGAGTAGTAAAACTGCGTTTGGAGCAAGCTGTTCTGTTGCGAATTCTATTTTGGTCATGTCCTCTTGTATGTGCATATTGATGCTGCGATATATGTACTGGGTACTTTCGGATTAAATTGCAGGGTCGACTGTCTATAATCCATCCTACAGGCTCGCATTATTCCACCACCACGACTGCAACTATAGTTCTGCTAAGGAAACTGTTTCCTGTTCCTGCTGCAGCATGAAGTGACTAAAGTAAAGCTACTTAGTATCTGCAGAAGTGAGCAAAGCGGAAGAAGAGAAAGTGCTGCAAACTGCACATACAGTAGAATTACTTCTACCAATTTAAGTTCTGTCGACTCACATGCCTGTGATGTAATAACACTGCTCCAGCAAATCATGAAAAACAGTGAATGTCAAGCAACCATTCAGTATGAGCTAGGAGGACAGAAATGCACAGACCTGTCCTTCCTCCTAATGTCCTCATGTAATCTCCCTACATTTCACTCTCTCCCAGACATTTTACAACAACCCAAGAGGATTTCGCACAAATATTTCAATTCTTCTTCAGATAACGTTTCCAAAGAAAAATCACCCACGCTCCTTATAAATGAAGCCATAGAATGGACTATTTACCATTTACATCCTAAATACATACATCCCACATAACTCCGTTTTGAAAGCAGGTTTATAATTGTCAACATCGTGGAATAATAACATTAAATTAACAGTAATTAATTGGAAAGACCAAAAATTATACGATTTCACAGTTAATAGCAATATCATATCGTTCACAATTAAAATGGTGCAATAATAACATTAGCAGAAATTACGGACCACAAAATTATCTGAATACATTAGTAGATTTAATTTACAGTAAATAGCAATATCATATCGTTCGCCATTAAAATCGTGGAATAATAACATTAGCAGTAATTAATTAGACCATTGCGGTTTAATACTGCTATATAGTAGATTGAATTACATATACCAAAAAAGTATCTGAATAAAGTTAGGTATACGATTTATTTAATGTAAATAGCATGATCATATCATATCGTTCGCTATTTAGCTAATGGTTTGATTTGAAAACAATTTATTTTACATTTCCATATCAAGCGAGCTTTAGCCTTACTATATGTAAAGGTATTTTGTGTAGGTGAATTTAATAAAGCAATGAGTAGTTGAGTGTTAAGTTGAGATGAAAAGGAAGGAAGACAGGTGCATTGCAGTTGTGTAATATAATCAGACGAGACTGAAATGTGAGATGGTTGTCTGGTTGTCTCTTTTGTAGGTTGAGTGGAGTGTGTGCATAAAGGAAGCAGTGAACTGGTCTGAAGTGCAACAAAAATTAGAATGATGCGCATTTAGAGTCGTAATGCTTTCTTTGAGGATATTAGTAATAAAATAAAATTGGTGCATGTACAGTACAATGAGTAGAGACAGAGAGACGAGATCATTACAGGCTTTACTGGGCGCAGTAGTAGTAGTGAAGGAAGAATTCGTGTAGTAGTAACGATAAGTATCTGAACTAAGACGAAGTGAAGTAAACTGTTAAGAAGTAAATAGGAGTGGAATGGGAAAACACCCCGTAACTCCTTAGCTGTGTGTGTCCTAAGGCTTATTTCTAAAAGGTCCATGGGAATAAAGCGAGGAAAGAGAGAGAAAGTGTTCGGAGATCATTCGTATTGTTGTTGGCAGGAGGAACGTGAAAGAGAAAATGATGATGATGATGATGATGATGATAGCAGTGATGATGTGAAAGGGTTCTTAGGTTGACTTCTTGAGCTTACTTGACTTAGACTTTACTTCGCTTTTTACGACATGACGACAAGGACAGACTTCACCAGAAAGTAAAGAAAGTGCATGATGTCTTGAATGTATTTAGTTCTTCATTGCTTCGTATGCCTTTCCTGGAAACTGAAACCGTGTGGAATATCGAAAGTGGTCTGCTAACCCTCCACGATGTGCAAAAGGAAGGAACAAACCCTGAAGACAGACAAGCAGGATAATTTGACAAGTTTTTCTCAACGTAATTGCCAATATCTTTGATTATGACGGGTCATTAATGTGCTCTATGCTCAATGTTCACTTGGAAAATACGACTGGGCTATATAACCAGCCTCTTTTTACGAGTCTGTGTTGTCGTATAGTGCAGAGCAAGTAATTACATTTTATACGGCCAACCATACCACAGCACAGACACACATCTTCCATTTCAACTCCAATTTCCTTGCAAGATGTCTCGTATATATTTCTAAGCCCGATGTACTATTGCTTTTGTATACATGGTCTTTATGAAACAGGAATCGGGACAATGGGTCTCATATGTTTCTTTGCATACCTATTTGGCTATTTCTCTACTCGGTTGACTTACTTTCAGTTTATTTTGGAGGTGTCTCATTTTATGGGGCAGGAGTAGTAGCAGTATTAGAGTTGTAGATTGTGTGTAGTATTTAGGTTGACTGTGTATCTTGTCATATTCCTTTAAACTTTGGACGTACAGGTCAATTTTCTGTCTTGGCCTGAGTCCTAACTGCTTATGGAAACTGCTGTATAGGAGAAAGTGCACCATTTGCTGCGAAGCGGGAATGGAGCACATCGTTTATTGAATTTACGACACTATTTATATTTTAATTCGACGGGAATACCTTTCGGGAAGTTTCTTTAGCGGCCATAGAGCTAGACACATGGTGCCATGTCAAGGATCTTCCTGATGGGTCTTTTCGATTTTTTTCTCTAGATATTGTCATCCAAGAATTTATTCGATTACAGCTTAAACTGTAAGTGACAAGACAAGGAACATTTTTGCGTAGTATCTTTTTGTACATACGTGGAGGAGTATATTGGTATACACACATAGGAGGACACTGTATGGACTAATGTAAAAGTCAAGGTGATTCTCCACGGCAATATAGATGGCTATATAATATCCGCACATGTTTCTGTGTCGTAAGTCGCTTTAAGAGTGTCCTGTTAAGTACATTCTGCTTTTCTGCAGAAAAATTTCATTGTAAATGATCTTATTAGAACATTACCAGTACTCTGCCTACCTTAAAAATGTTACTGCGTATCCTTAAGAGAGCATTTATGGGCTATAAAGATCTATTTGTAGAACATCATGAGGTAATATCATATATCAAATATGTATTTATCTTCCATCTTTATAGCGCAATAAAATCCCGAGAATTAGTAGCACTCATAGCAATCACAATAAACTGTCGGAAGTTTGTCTCATTAATCTATTCAAGCTGATTTTATTTCTTTGCGTCCCTATTTTATCTCTCGCTTGAAATGAATTGAAAATTATCACAAGCGTGTAATAATACTAACCTCGGAGTACCTCCTAATGTTCGTGCTGATAATTTAATTGCAGGTTTCTTGGTTAAGAAAACACTACGACAGACTCGAGTTGCTGACAGTGGGCAATCAAACCTACAATAGTGATTCCAATTCCAGAGTTGGCCTTCGTTTCAGGTACGAAAATAATTTCTGTTACAGTCATAACTATAATAATAATCATCTTACACATAGAGGCATACAAGGGACCATTGCCTTCCTCAACAATAAAGTTATAGGCAGAAGCAGCCATAACTATTAAGAATAATTATGTCTTTAGTGAATGAGCGTTCATGTAGCGTGTCAGAATTTATTCCTTTTAAAGTGGATCGGAGGAAGAAGTAGTAGTGACGATAAAAGGAAAAAGTCTATGCGGAGAATCGGAATGGCAATTAAGGGCTGACACAGTCTACTTTAATAGTACTGGTGCGGTAAACAGCCTGGTAAGGTAACAAATTAAAGAATGGTGTGTGTGTTCTTTTCATGGGCTTAGGTACCCGAATAACTGGCGGTTGGGGATCTCATCAGTGAGCAAAGGGGACGAAGGAGAGTATCAGTGCCAACTGTCGACACATCCTATACGAGCCTTGATTTTTCACTTAAAAGTGATTGGTAAGTTGAATTGTACCCGTAAGAAAAACAAAAATTCCCTTAATTCTCCGCTATATACACAGAATTCCCTGAAAAATTCTCGGAAAAAGCAAATGTTCAGTTCTCAGCAGGACTAGAGAGAGAAGAGAAGGATACAGTAGTAGCAGTAGTCTAGCAAATTATGTATCTCTGAACGGCACTAGAGGAGAATGTTGGAGCTACATAGAAATAACACGAATGGTATCAGCCGCCGTGTTGAAAGAGAAATGAAGAGCAAAGTCCGAGTCTCCTGAGCCATATCTACTCGGATAATATGCAAAGCCATGAGCCAGGAAATGAATCATGAGGGAATAATTTGCTAGTGCTGAAAATGGCACGAACAAATATTTCACTTCTAGTAGATACACACACAAGCAGGGATTCCTCCACTAACCTTATATGCATAATACAGTGCAACCGTGCAAAACAAGCACCAATATTGTATTATTATAATAGTTCCTTTGTATACGTACACTCTGTTCTGTCTATTCCATCCGTACTAGAACAGGAGATGCTACTGGGAAAATAATATCTTCTAAGAGTAATGGTGTAATGTAGCAGTGTTGTAGCTTCAGGTTATGTTATGTTACATCTCGTCAGCTTTGTCGTCTACTACTCTCTACTACTACTACTACATCTGATTCCTCTAGTTCCTCTGGTAGTTTAGTGTCTACTCACACAGACACAAAATTAAACTTATGCAGTTCTACTCAATGCACAGTAAGTAACAGTAACGGAACACGAACACATTACATCACACGAACGGAGCTTCTCTTATATACCCTTTCTGCGTATATACTGTTGAAATACCTTTTCAATGTACTAGTATGGCCATATACCGGGATGACTATTAGTCACTTAGTCGTGTGAGTGAGTGTCGGTGGCCGCAACAATGTCATATTTCTTGGTGGGTGTATTTGTGGTGACTGTAAATGATGGGCCGGTGTGTTTGAATGTAAATATGATTTTGTGTATTCATGTCGTAGCTCCGGCTGTGCAAATTTTTGATGAGAATGGGCACGTCGTGACAGAGCGACATTACAAAGAGGACTCATCTCTTCATCTCACATGCAAAGCCAGTCATGTGGACAAATTGCAGGATCATGTCGTGTGGCTGAAAGGGGAAAGGATCCTCCCAGGAGGTGACAGCCGAATCAAAGTCAAGTAAGCAGAAATAAACTCAATGAAGCTTTTATGGACAATTATTAATAGATTGCCAACAGATTTCAGCTAAATTCATCTCCCTTGTATATTCTCTTCCTCTTCCTGATTTTCATTGCCAGTACCATATGAGTAGAGTAAACCTGCTGCGGTAGTTGGCTGTCCTGTGGCAGCACACACAACACAAACAGTCTCGGATGAGTCTCGCTCTAACAATTCTTTATTGGCTTGCCCCAAATCCATTGGCAATGTATTAGTAGTCCTGTAGTACGTTCCTCGGGGACAAGAGCCGTGTTTGTTTCCCCGTATGTAGTTTTCTTCGCTCAAAGACGTCGTCCGATTGAATGAGGCATTCTACCATGTAAACTAAACGATCATTTTGTGTCCGTTTGTTTTGGAGAAGATGAAAGGAGATGACGCAGTTAGATTGTATAGTTACTGCTTTCATTTCATGTCGTTCCTTTCTGTGTCACATACTAAACCAGACAATACGGAGATACAGCTCAGTAGAGTTGAACTATTATTTACTGAATATCTGCACTGCATGTTCTGCTTCGGGTAGAGTAATCCCGCACTTGTAGCAGTTGCCGTAGTGCAAGTAGACGATGTGTTTTGCTACGATGTCTTTGATCGTGGAACATGTACAGACGGATTGAATGGAATTTTATTTGATATTGAATGACCTGCAGGCAATTGAAGAATTCGACAACTGGCGAAGCGAGTGCGTTTCTCTCCGTCCTGTCCGTAAGGAAAGGCGATTCTGGGAATTACACTTGTCGTGCTTCCTCTTTGGCATCCAACACCATTGCCGTTCATGTGTTAAATGGTACGTTTAATGCGAGCGAATCTCTCCTATGATTGCAGCCAGAATTGTTATTTCTTCTACCAATTCTTCCAGAACAAACTAACTCAGTCTCTTAGTCATCGTATCACTTCCTTTGGTTTGGCTTTACTTTTTGGGTACCCGCACACTACACAGGGCTGGAAGAGTGCAGTTATATTATGATACCCCTTTAATAACCAAGTAGGGCATTCGGAAAGGGAAAGTATACTTTTTGTCTTATCTATTGCACAGAGAGCTAAAGGCAATTTAATGTACTTCTGTGCAACCCACGATTCGTAGAATAAGCAGATTTGCAAACTCCCACTTTGCATTCAAATTGAACAAAGTCGCTCTGTTTTCTATTCATAATTCATGCAAATTACCATAAGTAAACACTCGCCGATGCAGTTACTATGAAAAAACTTCTTTATGACTATTACAATCCTTTTATAAAATTAAACGCAATATTTGTGAGCATTCAGAAAATAGATTGTCTCAATTTCTATGTATCTTGCAGAAAGAGTAAACAGCAAAAGCTAGTTTTCCCTTATACTTACATTTGCAAAAAAAAGTCATGTAAGGCAGAAATAATATTAGTATGAAATAAAAGTAGTAGATATAGCGGAGATAGATGTTCTGCATATAGGATTACTTACATTTGGTTAGATAAGGATAAGACGCGATAGGGAAAGTTAGAGCTACGAAGTTGGTATTTGGAAATAAAGCGCAGAGTGGGGAAGGAGAGAGGAAGTAGCAGGATAAGAAAGATGTTCTAGTGAGATAGTACTCTTGTGGATTCATGGATTGATCTGGACTTGTGACAGGAGAGCTTCCGGCGGCCGTCCAGCACGAAAACTCGGCTAATGTGCTCGTCGGCTGTTATCTGAGCCGAGGACTTGGACTGGTGACATGGCTCGTGCTATTGATTTCTCTACTGCCGTCTATTTTGCATACGCCACATATGATACCTATGACGCCTCCAACAACGTCTTCATGATGACTTCCAGAATGAATGAACGGCATGTGGATAGCATGACAGAGCAAAATATAGAACATTGTCATCTTCAACCGAGAGAGACGAGTCCCAACTGTCTTTTCAATTCAGTCACATCACATCTCATCGTCTCCCACTTATTTCTCCTTTTAAACCGCATCAAGTCAAAAAGATAACCAAATCCATGTCTTTTTATGGTCACTCACTCTCTTTCTCTACTCCTACTATCTCACTTTACATAATATTCCTAGAATTGATCACCACGCGCCAGCGACATCATCCGTTACACAGAATTGCATTGAGTTATGCTACAAAATCTACTACCAATACCAAAAATGCATGTCGCAGAGCAAGCAAAGGAAAAAATGAAGATTCTCAACCTTCAACCCAAGTCAAAGATGACAAGTGGCCGTTGACCGTGTGACAGGATATATTCATCTGGACGTGTCTCTATCCTCTCATGATCTTTTCTTTTTCATCCTCTCTGGGCTCTACATGGATAGAAGGTAAGTCGATGATTTCTCTCGACTTTTGAAGAATAAAGTATATGAAAAGTCATATAGGGCTATCTGTATACTACGCTTATACAAGATAAATAGCAGGTACCTTACGTGTTTGTTAGATAAGGCGAAATAATAAGTTATAGTGAAAGTGAAGGCTAAAGCTTCGATTCGTTTCGCAGAAGAAAGTATAACGTCCTCCGACATGCGAATACGATTGAACGGAACAAACACAGGGAAGAGTGGACGTGGTCATGTACTTTTTCGTATATAGTTAAATACAAGTTGGCCAAGTTGAAGCTGAAGAAAAGGGAACTCTCAAGCTCTTTTACTTTTACTTTGCTCCTTTATCTTACGGAATAGTCAGATCTGATAGGTTGCTATTCTTTTCTCTTTTCCTTTTTATCTCGCATTCAACGATTCGTGTTGTAGTGTACATATTTTTTATTTCCTATACTAGGAAAGTCCGGCTGAGAGACGAGAGACGAAGGGATTCTTTGGACTGTGAACGGACGGTTGGAGCGGAAGCTGGATGGGGAGAGAGAATGGTCGGCTGCCTGGATTGAAATGGACTAGACTTGGCGTTACACATACAACAGCTACAAATAAATACATAACTATCGCGTACGTAGAAATAGATACGTGTAAATAATGGATACTCGTAAGAAGAAGGAAAGAAAAACTAAAATAAAGTAACGTGGCCAAAGCAAGGCAGCCAGCCAGGCCAAGCAAGTCTAGAAGGAGGAAGAGAAAGAAGAGAGAAAGCGGGGAAAGCACACAGTAAGAGATCAGGCGTGCCAATCGGGAGAAAGTCTGGAGAATTTCATGTTGGCCTGGTTTATGGTGAGGTTTTGAGTTGAGTTGCCTTGTTACGTCGTAGAACAGATAGAAGAACGTATAGCACTTACTCCGTAACGTACTCTACGTCCTTCCTTGTCTTCTCTCTCTGTGCTTCTCTCTCAGAAAGAGACGAAACCAAAGCAAAGGAAAGTAGACAGAGTCTACTAACTTCACGGAGTGCACAGAACGCAAACTTGTGAAAAAAAGGTTTGCCATAGAAATAGCCCACAAGGGGCACACATACGCAGTCTGCCATGCCATGAGCCGTACCATACCAGAACAGTGTTCCAATACTACAACTACTTTCTCTAGTTCAAACCACGATCCTATTATAAACTATATGTACACATATACATACACACGTACGTAACGTACACACTAGCCAAAGTTAGCCATATACTTAACTTATAACTTATAATGTGTATTATGTGCTTGCACTATTATATATACGTCTTATACCATAACAAGAAACTCAACTACAGACACATTCGCAACGAGACAGAAATGGATGAAGAGAATAACTATATTGTATGCACAAGTAAAAGCCACAACGCGTAAAAGTACGTCTCTTCTTGTACTTTCATTATTATATAATATAATATTATATAAAATGTAACTTCACACATTATACCGCAACTACTATATAGAACTTCCTTATAGAGAAATACATTCACAGAGAGAGAGACCCAGAACAATGCTACATGCTACTCACAACCAGAAGTCGTCGTCACTCTATTGACGAAGATTTCTATACAGTTCTCTCACAGCGACTACATTAGTGTGGTCCTTGTAGCGTTTCTTGTGTGTGGAACTCTGATCCGAAGGTGTAATCATATCGGAAAGTGTGGGAAGTTGTGAGTGAGTATGAGAGGAAATAAATAGTTTATGTGTATTTTATTCCCTTATGCTTTCAGTTCTAATTTTGTGTTACATATGTATATATTACTTATGTATACATTTATTTACGACTGTTGGTAGCTTTGGTTATGGTTATTGTTGTTGGGAGGGATAAATGGGAGTTGATGGGAAGTGGATTGCATTGCTGTGTGAAGTGCATATTGGATTCCAGCACAAGTGCTCTAGAAAATCAAATGATCGATGTAGTTTGTTTTGGGTAGTTTCAAGGACTAAATTCATTCGGATGTGATGATCATGGTTTGTAACAACTATCTCCGCCACTCCTGCTCCCGCGGTTGAACCAAAAACGGTTTGTGCATGCAACCTTCCTCCTTATCTACTCCATACAAATATTATTATTTATTACGTGTGTTGTACGTAGTGCATTAATCATTTCGTAATTTGTGCCAAGTACTCGAGAAGAACGAGTACATCTCTCTCTCTCTCTCAGTGCACAATTCTACTGCGGGTTAATTACTTTGTGTGGTGAATGGTAGTGTGCGGTGAGTCTGGTCTGTCGAGATACATAAATTCTATATTATAGCGAAAACAATGATATCAGTTATGGTGACCTATGACTTCTAGTAGGTTATGTAATAAATCCTCGGAATTATTTATTAAAAAGGACACAGTGATAAAGTGCTATTGCCAATTTAAAAATCTAATATTGTATAAAATTAAATCATATTTATAAGAGTACACTTATGTAAGTACTTGTATAGAAATTTACTAGGAATACATTATTACATGTTACATGATATTATACATGGTAAGTCAATACTATTAAAATAAAATTAACATGTATTATGTAACTATTTCTGAAGTTATACATTACATATACATACAAAAGGCAGCTTGATAGAGGTACTATCTGTATACATAGAAAAACTATGCTTGTCTTTTTACTACAACTACAACAGTACCTATACAACAATTACCATGTCAGAAAGAAATAACTTGTGCAAGTAGTAGTACTGCATAGTGGGAATTCTATTACTGTGCAATCACAATGTAAATTCAAATCCCTGACCTATTCTATGTATTCGTCAGAAGAAACCGATTTTTGCCATATATTCACGTAGTAGAAAGGTATTAAAATTAAAATGCTGCAACTATATACAAGTAGCTGGAACTGGAAATAAGATAAAAATTATACGAGACGATTTTTACGAGTGTGAGTACTACTATAAACACAACACAAGCGGAGAAAGTAAATGGAACAGTGAAAATCATTGAAATACTTCTTCGGTTACATTATTTTTTTGTCTGCTTGTGTGCATCGAAGTAGTACTAGTCCTATATGGAAAAAGAACGCGGAAGGAAAGTACCAGTTCATTTTTACAGTCTTATTGTATTCTTCCGCATTTGAAATATATATCTACATTATGGAAATACTTGGACTTAAAAAACAAAAGCCTCTACCACACATGACACAACTATACTTTAATATACATAATGCAACATGCCTAAATATATATGTACCAAACCTCCGTTAAAATACCCAGAACCACAATGTTTCCGCCATTCCGTGCATATTGTCTCCAAATGAAGAAGAACATTATATTACTACTACTACTACGAATACAGCTACAACCATTATACTCTATACACAGTGAATTAATACTATTGCATTGTTATGTGAACTGTGAACCCATTCTACTTACTTACTGTCATTGAAATTACAATAATCTAGGTGTAATATATGAATATAATATCGGGAGGGTGTGTGGGATGTACCTACAGGGAAAAAGACTCGTTAATCTGTACAACCACTTACCCAACTACTTACATTTACACAGAGATCTACTCCATGGTACAACTATATGTATATTATGTAATGTTAAATGCAATACATCTTAAAGTAGTATATAATATATATCTATATATTATTATTCCGGTTAGTGTGCTTGGAAGAGTAAAAGAAAAAGTATGGAGTCTCATTATTATCCCCAGGATAGAATATTCCTTGGAAAAGTAAAGTCTCCTCATCGCGGTTATTCATCCTCCTCCTCTTATCTCCATAACTTTAAACCTGCTGAAATACCTACGGAATGTACTCACTGGGGAATCGTTTGTGTTTATCCGTCTACAAAGCCAATGTAAATAACTTAGGTATGTGTACAGTGTAGATTTAAGAAAACAGAATGTCTACTGTGCAGAATACTTGTGTATGAATCTGTATGTCGTTAAGTATAAAAGGTATGACTATGTACGTGTGTTCTTCTGTGAGTACCAGAGAGTTTAGTGCAGCACGGCTTGTACTTGTATGGAAGGTACTACTTTATGATTTCTGTGGTGCATGCAGCTATAGCATTAAGCATTATGTTGACAAAATGACAAGTAAACATTTAAAGGTAAGGTATGTGTATCAAAAAAGTATCTGTTATTGTATAGATATATACTAGTGTTCTACATATTATATATATACTACTACGTGTGTGTAATGTAATGTAAGGCTAAGTTATGCGTAGATATATGTAACGACAGAGAGAGTCTGATGCAGATGGAAAGAAAAGCAAGTCATACAGGAACGAATAAAGTATAACTTAGTTTTGCAATAAAAAATCACCGTGTGGTCCGCATGAAGAAAACTAAATTCAATTTACTTCTATCATAACGCTACATTTTTTACTTTTGACATACTTACAGCTGTATCCATACACGTTCGCACAGGAATTCGAGAGGTATAAATACATTAAGTACCTAAGATAAAGTTCCATATGAGAAAATTGTCTACTGTAGCGTATGCCTTCTGATGAGACAACGAGAGCACGAAAAATTTCAAATGGAAAGCATCTCACAGACAGTTTTTTCTTTTGTGTTTGGGATTTTTCTTTTAGCATACCTTTCGTAATAATGTGCAATATTGAGGACATGAAACAAAGCCTGGGAGGTAATGTAAGTAATGTGAAATGTGCAATAAAGCTTTGCTTTATTTTCTTCGTTATTGTCGTCATCAACGGCAATATGGAATCGTTTACCTGCAGAAATCACTTCCGTCTCAGATTACCAACCCACTTTTTCTGCTAAATGTTGTAGAAATACAACTAGAACGTTCGCATATATTCTTTGATGTTTACGATGCTACTTTTCTGGGAAATGAACTACTACTATCAGTGAACTAGCATTGCAGGCATTTTGTTTGCATTTTTTTCTGCATTATACAAGGAAGACAATATTTACGATTAGATTTTTACGTAAATTGATAAAAGCTTGGATCGTACACTGCATTTACATCACAGGGAGTACCGTGGTATTATATGCCTTTGCTCATCACAGTATTTGATTTCATAAATTAAAAAAAAAACCATTGCACAATTTCGAGCTTTTTTGTCTTGAGTAGGTAAGTAATTCCCAGAGGGGAGTTTATTTTTCTGCAGAGTAATTTTCAATAGATAAAGGTAAATATAATCAAATTGAGTAGATAAATATTCTGCACATATTTACAATCTGTGTATATAGGTACAGGAATGAACAATGTGCGTTTAGTGCATTTATTTACTGACTTTGTTATTGTTGTTGATCGTTTTGTATGAAATTGTGAAAAATTGTAATTTCCTTGGATGAGCGTGTATTGTGATTTCTTTGTAAAGAAAGTTCATTGTGATGATATCGAGTAACATGGAAAGGATGTCTTGGCTTTAGTAGAGGAGGAAGACTTACGAGACTGTGAGTCTAAATTTGAAAAGACGACAGTAGCCTTAACTTTATTCTTCCTATTGACAGCTCCAATGGATTTATAACGGAAACTCGGAAGAAAGTTATTGAGGGACTTGGTGGGGTTAGCAGTTAGCTTAAGTTGAGCTTACTGTTAGCACAGCCTGCTAAACTCGCCACCACACACAAACCACCACCACACCACCAACTGCCCTGTTCTTCTCCGTCTCTCTACAAACTCTGCAACTGTATGTTGTGAATACTCCGAATGTGAAGGAATCGCAACGTCCTGACAAAATGCTTTATTTCCTCTTGCTTTTCTTTATTCCAAGCAACCATCCTACTTCTACTTTAGTACCCACACAGCTAGTCTGTCTCAGAGTCTCAGGATTAAATCGCAACACAACTCTCCCCTTCTTAAATGTAAGGTCAACAAAAAAGGCCATTTCCGTGTCCGCTTCACCGTGAACAAGACCTTTCGAAGATCGTCTCCCGCTCCAAGAAAGTTGATAGACAACTCACGTAGCACTAAGAAGACAGAAAATGTGACTCATTTCAGTTCACACGTATTCCTCCTATAGTGCAGGACTAGCAGGACACTGTTTCAAGAAAAGAACAATGATCTACACGGTTTTATTCTATTCTCTCTCTTTTTTTATTTAATTCTTGTACTTTTCCTTGTATTGTACTGTATAGTTGTAGTATAGGTATACGTAACAGCGTTTTATGTCTCACTGTTCAACTGTGGTGGTAGTGGCACTATCTTCCTGCCAGCGTTCTACTTTCACTCGTCAATTGTCCCTGGCTGCTACTCTGGGAAATGTATTGTACACTCTCAACACAAAACACATTTCACTTTGTTGAAAAAACAAACAAAACCTGACATTTAGGGTCTGTCTCCACTGTGTGTATTTTTTAGGATTTTTATAATTTAACAGACAAGAGTTCCGTATAACTTCCTTTGTCGTGGAAATTGCGTCTCTACTTTTGTTCAAGGTTCCTTTTGTTTTTATTGTAAAAAGTTTCAGTTTTGATGTAATATCAACATTATCTCTCCTATATACAAAAAGTACACAGTTGTACTAGTTTTATATGTATACCCCGGGTAGGGGCTTAATTTATGCAATAGAGGTAACTTTGAAGAAAGGTTCCTGGGTTGAATAAGTATAGTAATATCATCATAAATATTTGAAAAGTACACAGGTAGGTATGTTATTTGCTATGCGGGTACAGTGTTATTACACAGAGCAAAGTACAATACCCCTTGAAGGTGCATTTTTTACATTAGGACGAAATATGCAGATAAGGATAAGACGAATATGTAGTAAGTTTTTATTATTATGGGGAGGGTTGTTTGGGACTGAGGGAGGTACGGTTGACGGTGTCTTCCTTGTACTAGCCGCAGAATCTAAGCGTTATTTTAGTTTATGGTTGTGTGTCTCCCTGTCAAGCAAGTGCGGAGAAAAGGAGATATTGCATAATACATAATGTTTCAGGAAGGCTGTACAAACGTAGGTCTGAAGTTGAGCCGATCTTGACATTCATGCATGGAACCCGACGCTTAGATCCCACAAGTGCAGACAGGACTACAGATAGAGAAGGGAATCAAGTATCAAATATAATATGGGATTATGAAGTTATTTGTGAAAAGCACGTAGCGCTTGTATCTCATATTCGGAATTTAGAGTGAGAGCCACTTTAAAATCGAGATGACTCTCTCATACTCATAACCAACGTCTCTCTCTGTCTCCAAGAGAATTCCCACACACACACGTTTGTATTCTCTCAGTAACGTCGCAGCTGTGCTGCCTTGCTTTTCCACAGCTTAGCAGGGGAAGGTTGACAAGAGTTCGGTTTTCTTCACCATATAGTACAGCGGTAGTAGTAGGACTACTCGGAATAATATTATGCTTGGTTGTTTGAGCCAAGGAAAAGTAAATTTTATACTGTCATGTAAAAACTGGCCCTTCCAGATGGATTCCCTTCCTTCAAACTAAACTAACAATAACTAGAAAATGATAGTCAAAAGTTTACTGCACTCACCTTGAAAGTCCACGAGGAAAGTCCTTCCTCTCTTTTTCTCTCTCTGGGGTAACGTTGTGTGTCTGTGTGTAAATTTCTACTCTTCCCACATAAAACACATAAATATGTCAGCAAACAGACAAGACAGACGACGAAAAATCTTTAAAGACATTCTGTCCTTTTTCTAAGCGTTCTGTGAAGGATCTCTCTCGCCCTTCGTTTACTTACAAAGTTAGTTTACTGCCAGGCTTTTCACCTATAGTACACACAATTTAGTATCCAGTCCGTTTACTGTGAAGCAGATGTTGGCCCATTTAATTGATGTCAGCGTCTAGCTGAGGTTCTTGCCCTTTGACCTTCTCTCTGGAGTCGTGAGACTATTGAGATGCAATAACTTAAGGTACCTGATGCAATGCCATTTTGCCAATATTTATGTGCATGTTGTCGTTATTTTTGAGATTACTGTAATGAAGTATGGATGAAAACTCCGAGGACTGAAGACTGTTGTGTGGTCTCAAACTGGAAATGATAAACTTCATGCTGAGCACAAAATGAGATCGCTTGAGAAAAAGACCATTAAATTGTTTTTCGTTACCAACAAACCTCCACTCATTCATGAATGAAAAACGTCGTTTAGTGGCCGGATTTTTACTGTATACAAAAACAATGTAAACCCCTGGGTTATTATACATGAATGAAATTTCCCAAATCATTTTGTATATTGCCACATCGTTTAGGTACTTCACTTAACCTTTCCACAAGCATGACGTGGGCACTCGTACTCATAAAATCTGCACGATTTAATTTCTTTCACTAACTATGTCTTGTGTAGCTCTCCTTTGTAATCCGTCAAGTGCTTTCGCCAATTAGTAAACAGAAACAAGTCTCAAAACCACATTTTCATATTATTGCAACATTTAAGAGAAGTGCAGTTAAAAAATGGTAATCCAATTTTAATTAGATTATAAATTCATTTAGATCATCTGTGGTTTTGATGGTGTCTGACCTCACCCAACGCAGGACTTTTTACCAAACTTTAATTAACTTAAGGTGCCGACCCCAACCCCAAAAAAATACCGCAGGGTTGGGGGTTGACATCTCTAATACCTAGATACTATTTTATAATTATAATTCCTTAGTAGAATAAATACCACATAAAAAATGAAAGGTGACGTAAGAAAGGCATATGTGGGTAAATTTTATGCGTAGTAATCTTGTGACCTAATTTTTGGTTTTCATATTTCACAAAGTGACATTTACATTTGTAAAGCTTCCACCTAGACATACCTAACTAACAATAAGTACTTTCACAAATGTTTTGAAGTGGAGATTGATGTAGTAGTAGCTCACTTTAGAATTTGTGTTCTCATAGTTTTGCTATGCTTCAGAGTTGACGACATAACGGGCTTTAATATCTTTGTAAAAATTGCACCGACATGCATCTTTTGCACGAAACGCTGTTCTCGTTCTATTCCTTAGTGGTGTTACATTTGGAAGGTACACAATGGGAGCAAGACAAGTGTGTGTAGGCATGAGTATAGGTATTATAAAACATCTGACATAGTGAGGACGTAAATTATAAGACGAAGACCTTGTAAATGGCTCGGAGAGGTTGGGAATGCCGTATTATGATTCATGTGAGATGCTTACATTAGTGAATGGAGATAAATGGTGCGTATCTTTTCGTTGGTAAAGCAAAGCTCTCATCGATTTTCAACGGCAGTTTAAGCTATCTGCAAATTTCTCATGCAAGCCATAGAGCTAGACTATAATAGTCAACTGAAAGAATAGAAACTATGCGAATTTCAACAATCAAAACAGTCATCCACCCGTGTGTTTCGGCTCCAGCTCTTGTGTTTCTATCTGTATATAGTAAAGTACATTCTACATAGTAAAGTCCCTGTGTGAAGGAAAGTATGGTATACAGGTCAGTAGTGGTTTGGAAGTTTGAAAATGAAATTTCTTTCTTTGTTTCTCCGTGAAAGGACATTATTGCAATACTAATGTATACAAAGTGAAGGTATGGTACATGGTGCAGTGACTAAATGCCAAAACTGTATAAGCTTGTTGGATTTTGAGAATGGTTGGAAGAAGAAGAGAATAATATTTGAAAGGAAAGCCGAACAAGGAGAAGAATGTCCATTTAATCAAGAAAAGCAAAAGCTTTCTCTCTCCTTTCTCTCACTCTGAACTCATTTCCTTGCTTTATATATTCTACGACTCTCAGAGTCATCATAGTCATTATCATCGTATCCTGTTCAATGTTCTACAAATAGTTGTCTTGCTCTTTCTTCCCGACACTAACCTACTATTGCCTCTCGTCTCCAAACTAACTCTCCACTTTCACCGTCTCTTCTAATGTTCAAGTAGTAAGTATTACTATTAGTACCACAGTCTTCAGTACACTGGCCTATTTAGTAACACCTTTTACATTTTCCTGTGCTCAATTGTCTGCTGGTCTCAGTTATGTAGGCAGTGTGACTGGAGGGCTATGTACATGCATTACATTACACTATAAATTTGGCAAGCCGTATCTGTATTATTAGAAATATGGTTGTAAAGTGGTAGTTAGGTACATGCACTTACTGCGTACTTCTGTACATTAGCTAAGTTGAGATGTGTTCTGAGATGGCTGAACAAGAATTCCAGGCTCTATCCCTTTTATGAACGATGCACTTATGTTAATGAAGGTGGAATAATGGAAAACTCCGGATTTGCCGCAATACTTGCACAGGAGAAGAGAGACGCGAAGAAAAGGACGGTGAAAAGAAGGAGAGATCCAGTTCGGCACTCACAAACGTGGACAAGATGAATTTTCCACACAAAATCAGAAAGGACCTGAAAAGCAATGGATTTAGGCTGAACCTTTGTTGCACACATCCAGATACGTCGCCCTATTTTCAAAGGTGATAGAGTGGAAATCTTCCTTGGTCGCATAATGGGAAAATGTCAACCATGTCGTCGTTTCTCAAATCAACTCACAATATCTGTCCTTTTCCCCAGTTTATGAAATTCAGTTTAAAAAGCTTCAAATTTAATTATGCTTTAATATGTGGGTGGACTTTTAAAGTGCACCTTTCATCAGTTTCATCCTGCAAACTTTAAAACATTTTAATTCACCGATCATGAACGAATTTATGCTGTAAAAATAACTTTTTAAATATTGAGGTGATTTAGGGGTCTTCAGTGATAAATTCGCTTCCCTCAAGTGCATATTTTGATAAATCTTTAGTCTTAGTCTTGAATCAAAGAACTCTGTGAAATTGAGGTGTCAAAATTTCATCTGCATTTTAGGTATAAATGTTTTTACATTTGTGTTAGAACAGTTTTAAAGGGGCGACATAGTACTACCCTACACATTACACATACTACAAAACTACAAATTGTTATACTGATTATTTCCACGAAGTTTTTTGCCGTTACCTGTTGGGTTCTATCTATAGAAGACGACGATAACATAATTCACTATTTTCCCTGGTATGGTATGAATTCCAGAATCAACAAAGACACAAAAGCCAAGTTATGGAGCTAAAACCAAAAACTTTAGAGATGGATGTGATGAAAAACAGAAAGCAAGTCTAAAATAGAATTCCAGAAAAAGATCTACTGGTTTTACTTATGTAAGAAACACATTGTATTGTATTCACTGAGTGCATTCTGTTGGTCAGTAAAACCGGAAGAAAACTATACACATAAAAGTTTTGGCATCAATTTTACCCAGACAGTCATGAACCTAATAGCCTTTAGTGTACACTCCGTCCAAGGTCTACATTACGTATTTCTATACATACATATAGACATACAGCTAAGTATACCCTTTCAGTTCAAGTCAGTCAAAAAATGAATGGAATTCGTGCAAGAAATTATTCTACCAACAATTAGTTCTTATAAAGAAATCAGTCCACCCACAACAATGCGAATATCTATATTGTATGACAAGTGAAGGCCATATACAGTATAAGGCATATAAGAAGTATTTATAAACTGTATTTCATCTGTGTCCTAAGAAAATCAAGTAGCTACCAAAATACTGAAGGTACCTTCAGTATGCAGACACTTAACTGTTTTCTATGCAATACAGAGTTTGCTGAGGTAAGTAATTTTCGTCTGCCTGGAGGAACAAAAACATTACCCGTTAGTTTCGCAATAAAAAACTCATAGTTATATAGTGAAGTAAAAAATAAATGTAATTTACTACTATGATTGTACTAGCACATGTTTTTCGCTAAAACTGTTTCCATACTTGCCTTGGGAATTCGGAAAGCAAAGATACATAAAGAACATACCTTCGGTTGTTTGATACTGGAAAATAGTCTTGGGTAGCAATTGGACTGTTAAGTGTAATGAGAGAAAGAATTTCATCTAAAATTTGAAATGGAGATTCGCTATGGGGGAATCGTTTACAGTTATTCGTTTGTTCTGTTATGGAATAGCTAATATGGAGCCATTGAGAGGACATGAAACAAAGCCAAGGAAGGTAATGTGTAATAAAGCTCTACCTTCTGTCCTTATTGTCGTCAACATGGTTCGTTTGGTTCTTAACTTTATGGAATGTCATATCTGCTCAGTTTCGCTTGTCAAACAACAGCGATACGCTTTCATTCAGCTTGTTAAGCAGCAGCAATGTTGTCTGAGAAGCAATGACATTGTATTGCTAACATTTATGACAGATGCAGGAAAAGCCCTAGTTGTCTTTCACAAAAATTGTATAAATAAAAATAAAAGTTTTCCTGGGAGCGCATTTTATGCTTTTATGACACTTACCACTTATAGGAGACAATGGAGTCTGTGATGAAAGCAAAAACATCGCCGGCTCGGAAAAACTAAGGGCTCATCACATAATTGCACTTTGTGCAGACAGGACAAGGACATCAGATCACTAAAAACGGCAACTACTAAAAATGCTTATGTTATCATGTGTATTATGCTCAACCAGTATATAAGCACTTATAAATGTAATCTTCTCCTACAATGCATTCTTGTTTTATCCACACGAGTAATAGCTCCAGATATCTGACTCCCTCCAGCAAAAATCTCGGATAGAGCACATAGGATACGATAAAACCAGTTAAGACTCTTGCCGCTTTAAGTCCCATAAGTTACGTTGTATAAAGCCTGCTTGTGCAGTATGTGAATGAGCCGACAGAGAGTTCGGATTCTTGCACCACCATCCTATACCATTCCAACAAGCGACAAAGAATATGAGCCTTCTCACAGGATTACTGTCAACTTCCCGCTCCCGTCTCCTGTTTTTGACAAGGAATTCCTTGTCCTTGTTGTTCCTTTTGATCATCACACACTCAATCACGAATCTTCTTCCAATGATACTCCATAGAGTCTTGTCTTTCATCAAACTGCCATGTATACCGTACAATGTGCATCTAGTACTTAATATTTAATTAGAATAATTTTACACCACAACGATGATCAATGCTATAAAGAACTGAAGAATATACCGCGGTTTTGGTTTCACATATTATTATACTACAGTATTACCATATTACCCATTTACACAAATGTTTCCTTTGATTACAGTTCTCTTTGTACTTTAGCACAAAAGATTTACATCCAATACCCCATCAGCATATTATCATTTTGCAGTTGATATAAGTTAGCTCATTGTACTACTGCAATGAGCAATAGTAGTGATACTAAACTTTGACCTGTTACAATTCATTACTGATATTATATTATACATTATATTATACATTGAAATCACTTCACGTGCATCTGTGATGTTTAAGGCGTGACCTTGCGATATGTTTTGTGTGCTTATATTTACCAAAGCCAACTAGAAAGTGCATATACACGTGTATACTTGTGCGGTACGAATTCGGTGAAATAAATATGTCATCTATTTCACAATCGACTGACAACTGAGCTAACTTACCTGCTTTGTGCTGTATCGCAAAATAATCGGTCACCAGTAATTAAAACGAAACCATACCCATACATTGTACACATATATATATATATACATACACTACATACAGCTTTACCTTAATATCTAGCAATAGCGTCTGTATATACAAAACTTTTTCTAAATTCACCTAAGTAAAATTTATGTGTATATGGGTAATATTTTTAAGTAGAATATTTGTATTGATCAGCATTTCATTGAAAAATGTGGAAGAAAAAATAAAACGACATTAGTATCTGTGCCTACAATGCTACAATATACCCATTTTCATGAATATATGCTACCAATCTACTAACTGCAACCACTACCGGAAGAAGTAGTTCAGATATGTTAAATTAATGCAGAATAATGCATTTTTAGGGTTGATGTATATGTGGATACATTTAGCGGACATTTTCATTCAAACAGTCGCGATATTTCACAATCTATTTATGATGTTGTATGTATGTGATACTAGTTTCATTCATCGCCATCGCCCAGTAATGGATTTTTATGCCTTGACTTGTAGTTGTAAGGCTAGTATAGTCAGTAGTGTTTGTTTGGCTGGCAAAGTAAGCGTGTAGTGTCTTATTCAATCTGTCCGCGTATTTTCTTTTGATATCGAATGAACATAGAAAATAATACATCCCAGTACAAAGCAACTGTTAAGAGAAATGTGGTTGATCTGTTAAGAAGTATTATGGGTGTATATGTTAAAGTGTGCGTATATAGTTGAATGCAATATGTATTGGAATTGCATAGAGTATAAACACACATGATATGCCTACTTGAAAATGTATGTGACTTCATTGAATAGAAAAAGTGTTTTGTATTGAAGCGAATTGATAAGATTTCCAGGCACGATGACAAAGAAAACAAGACATCGAAGGAAAGTAAGAGAATCGGAAAATTGAAAAGGGGCTTAGTTATTGCATCGCAATCCGGAACATGTATTGTAGGAATAATATCGATAAATAAAGAATAGGAATGAATGGTAGATCCGAGAGAAGAAAAAGCCAAGGACACATTTACAGTGAAAAAAGACACATTGCTATTTACTAGGCCACTGTGCCATGTCACAAAAATATTAAGTAGAAGAGAACAGGGCAACGCAGAACACTTTACGTCGCTAGGTAAAATCCGAAATGAAAAACGCCGTTTCTATATGGGGACATCCATCCTGTCTGGTATATACCCTCCTCCTACTCACTACTCTTAGTATATGCTTTAGTTTTTAGAATAAATAAGTTAGCCTGTACTTGGAGGCAGTTGACGATACACGTTAGCAATCCATAGTAAAAGTAGCAGATGATTATGATGATATAGATATTGTGACGAAGACGAAGCGGAACGACCTCCGTCAAAGTACAAGTCGGGAAAATAAAGAAAGAAAAGAAATCCCATAAATCTCATAAAAACCTGTATGTATATTATATAACCAACACACAGTGCATAATACGATGCTCCTCTCCTCAATTTTCCCGTGTACCTATCCAAGTACACTACTCACATATTTTTGTGTCCTGTTGTGCCTGGCTGACTTCTACCGCGTCTGCAATCTACATACTGTGTGTTTTGCAATCAAAAGAGCAAGTGAGTCTATGATGCACACCCATGAGAGAGTAGTGATGTTGATGCCATTTTGGGGTGTTAGGTAGCTTTGACTTTCACTGGAATCGTGTTTTGTTCGGAGTGTATAACACAATGGCCTGGTCCTGGTTTTCTAAGGTTACATTCTTGCGTTATGATATGAACGGGATGAGTTTCATACTCTCTTTCGGCTCATCTCATCTTCTCACAGCTCAACTCAACTTTTTCACCCACTTTCCTTTTTAGCATGCAAGTCAAAAGTAGTGGAGCCAAATCCGCATTGGCATACTATATATCGCATGTATTGCCTTGCATACGACTCTTTCTCCACACACACCAACTTTTTCCACTTCAACATCATCATGACAAAAGTGTCCGTGTATAACACAGAAACTCATCTCGCTCTCTCAAGTCCAAATCTACTACACAAGACTCCACTACTGTATTTTACTTCTTCAGTCACCAGAGCACTTCTACCACCACTACTCTACAGATACAACTGCTTGCATTGTATATGGTCAATGGCAGTCGCATAATACACATACAATATACAACAGTGTATATAAGAATAGTATGGTTCGCTATTCTTTGCTCAAGTCAAGTAGTCAAGTCGAATAGTGAACGTAAGCTTTAACGATATCAATGAATCGTGCTGAGAGCTGACAAACAAAATGGGTCTAACCTTCCCGGTGGTATATAGCAGTTGTATACTGTAAGTGTAACCAATCTACGTATATAGCCCAAGCTAAACCACCGTCAGAACATACAAACACATAAGTGTGTACAATATGATGACTTTGCAAAGGAATATTGTTCGTGGATGAGCCGATGCCTTCGCTTGTCTCTGTGTTATTTGTAGTACACTCCTGACTACAATACAGATATATTCTTCTATGGAGGTGGTAAGAACACAAGCAGCTTTAGTAGAAATGGCATAGCGGAGAACAGAAGAAGGGATAAAGAAGCAATGTAAATAAGAGAGGAGTGTAGTATTTGTTAGTTTATATAGCCAGGCCATAATCATGGAACGAAGACATGGAGAAAGGAAATGAAACAAGTGTAGGATGTACTTTTCTTGGTGGAGAATGTAATCTGGGGCAAATTCTTGGAGATATAGGGCTGCATAGGTGATAGGATAATGTATGTACAGATATATTTGTATAATATGGAGATATCCACTTGAGCTGAATGAGGAGTGGAAAAAGTTACTGTAGTTCCCCGGAATTTTCCTTTTTGCTGCGTATGTATGTAGAGATGGTCGTCATGCTTTGTGCTTTTTGTATATCTACATTTATCTACTAGTGAAGTCAAGTGTATGCACGAACAAGTATAGATTTCCATGTGAAATAAGGATGTCGATGCGATGTATGTGAGGAAGATGCACTTTTTACTTTCTCCAACTTCCAACAGCTTCTTTTTCCCCTCATCTTCAGGGTTACTCTCATATTCCATACATACAGTAGTTTGTGGAGAGATGACATAAATCCACAGTATTATTTCCTCGTTACTTTCTCTGTATATGGAAAATCTTTTCAGATATCCACAGTCTAATTACATTTTCATGGATAGACGTATCAAACTGAATTTCGCATGTTAAAGTCAAGTACGTACTTAAACACGAACAAAGTTTTATCGTACATTTTCCTAGTGAAGCCTCTGCCACTACGTCTATACATAATACATAGCACTGGCTTATACAGTTCTCTTCTCTTACTGCGTGTTCCCAGTTCAAATACTTCTACTTATTATATATACCTACTTACTTACAAACCACCACCATTCCTACAAACACGTAACACCCGGAGAACTAGACAGAGAGAGAAAACCGGAACAAATCCGGAATTCGGTTTCCTTCGTTTGCTCAGCAAGAGATATTCAGGACAGATAGGGGATGTGTGTCAAGTTAAGTGTTGTGCTTCAGTGGGAAAAGCAGAGCATTAGATTGCCGGATCTTGAGTCGTGGAAATGCGAAACAGAATAGATACTCACTGTAAGTACGACGATGATATGATACGCGATGATACAAGATACAATGATCATGGTTGCCGTCGTTCCTCTTGCATCGTCGTCGTTTTGTTCGCGTCGTGAGAGTTCAGTTGAGGAAGTTGCTGTTGTTAGAAAGAGATTGCTGCTGGTCCTCCGCTTTTTCGGTGATGATATATATCCAGTCGACAGGGGTAGTCATAGAGAAAGTCGGAGTGGTAGTGTCGGGGCGGCGTTGTTACATTCGCGATCAGCTTGGATAGCATTTAACCTTCTGCCCCCTTGAGAGTTCTCTCCATCAAAACCGAGCAAGTCTTCCATACGGATGAGCTGCATTTAGACTCAATCCAAACTGAGATAAAGATGAGACGACTGTGTCGACTGCTTCTTTTGATCAATTCTTGTCAACCAGATCCGACTTGACAAACATGGAGGCAGTTTCTCCTGTAGCGAGTAGTCGAGATGGAAAACGTTGATCGAATTCCAACTTCAAATATTACTTGTGTGCTCAACGCGTTTATCTTATTAAATTATGTTTGATTTCAAAAATCCTACTATACTACGCACACAGACTACTTACAATTTCTACTACACAGACGATATACCGCATGCACATCCAGGGTAGACATAGCATATACAGGGGAATTTGTGTCTGGAGCTTTTTACGTTGTTTGCACGATGCTATGATGCTGACAACAATTTTGACGCGGCTGAAATGAAACTGATTGTATTTGTGTCCGCAGTGTTGAGACGATTGCTCTTATTATGATTAAACTGTTCCTTTTTATGTCGTATAAATGACAAGAACCTGATGGTAACACATGAATTCTAAACATCGCATCGTTTTCATGATGAATCAACGAAAAACTTGACGAGTTTTCTTTTCAAGTCAGAATATTTGAAATAACTATCTGAATTTGACAAAGATTCTTTACTTGTCCAACATTCATTCGATCCAATTCACATTATGTCGCTGGTACTATTTTTTTCGAACATAAAAAATTGTGAAGAGATAATGTTGAGAAGTTGTGATGTGTAAATTCATGACAAGTTCCCTTAACGGCTGTTCGGGACATAGCATACACATGGGGTAGGGTATGGTAGTACAATGTAATGTATGTGAAGTGGGTTGTATAAAAAAATGATAAATACGCTCCCTATAGCAGACAGAAGTGTACAGAAGTAGAAATGCATATGGCTATAGGATTGCAGTGTGTGAAATGTGCTTTTGGATAAAGATGGCAATAGGACACATTTACCTTTGGATAAATATGACAAGTTAGATAAGTTTATGTTGCAGTAGTTGTGTTGTGTGTATCTGTAGAGTTGCAGACGTTGGAGTTGGAATTGGGCACAAAGGCGAAGATTGAAGATAGGATTTATATCATCGGGGAGTAAGAGTTAAGGTAGGCTGTGTGAGTGAACCGAACCCGGGTACAAATGCCATCCATGAGATTCGTCTTCATTGTTGTGCACACGCTGCATTCTTCTGGCGCTGCCTAATGCCTCTTCTTCCGAGAACACACAAAGCAATGAAAAAGTGAACATTGTGAGATAGTAGGCCACTAAGAAAGACGTAATATGATGATATGACACATTTTAACACGAGTCTAGTAATGCACTAAAGGCGAATATGGACCAATACAAATACAACTCAACACAATTGAAAACACAGCAGGGACAGAGACGGAGTAAAAACTACAAGTCAAGTAGACTATGAAAATATAAAGTGAAAGTAGGAAAATAGCTACTAGGACGGCGACGGAGGTAGCTGGTGTGGTATTTATCTCTGTACATGTTTTCGTATCGTAGATATTTATAAGGAGGAAAATGGGGAATCTTAGGCAAGTTAAGTTAGCCAACAACAGTGGAGTGCGTCGCAGTGGGATTCCATATCCGCAACTTTCACTGAGAACACATTGAGCCAAGTCGTAAAAACTGATGACTAAAGACCAGAGCAGGTAGGCCATATTTTAAAGGGTCTCCCTCTTTCTCTTTTATACACACGTCCTTCCGTAGGATATACTAATATTACATATAACCCAAAAGCAGTCTAGGAGTACTTTCGTCTCTGCTGGGCTCTCAGGCCTTTCTTTAGTCACAATCACCAGTTGGAGTAACTATACACCGTGCACTTCGCGTCCGTCCGCAAAACGACCACACGGTTAGTTATAAAAGAAGCCACAGACCAGTCGGGTAGTTGCAGAATCATGCACAGCTTAGCTTTATAATACATTAGAACTCTACACACAGAGAGAGGACGACTTCAAATCCAGAGCAGTTCACCCAAAAACGGTTTACTTTGCTCACATCCTCCATTTTTCCCCGTCGTCATAACTGACCCACAAAAAACTCTATCAAAATTGGATTCCGGCCGCAAGTTGGTCCGGTTCACATCACAGCAGTTACACTACGCTCTATTTCCTATTATGACACATTCAGCTCAGAGCTACACTTTCTCCACACTTTCTCTCAGCTGCACTTCACCCGCCACAAGCTACTTATTTACTTACTCAAAAACCTACCTAGTAATACTCACCTCTATTACCAACTATGATATATGAAGGCATTGTCGAGTGTGTCCACGTTGTAGAATTTAATCTATCGCATGTCCTTGTGACTCTTAATGTGTCTCTACCTACACTGGCACTTACACACGTACAAGGTGGACGTCTGGACTAAATGGTTGCATACTGCAAGGAGTAGTCGTTCACTTCATTTAGAAATAATATTTAGACAATCATCTCATGGCCAATGTTTATATACGGACCTACCCTAATACTAAACTTTACACTGGCATTTGTTCGGGTATATAAGAGATAGTGGATGGATGTGGGAATAAAGATTTTCTGTGCTTAAGTATAAGCACGTGTGTGTGTGCCGGGATTCTGAGCTTAATAGTTGCTTTCATTCAACCTTTGCTCTGTCGGGGCATATAAATCGTAAAAAGACTCAAGCTGAACTTGAGTTTAGCTTAACTTTGCTTTTTCCTTCTTGGGTGGAATTAGAGAAATGACATTTGGCATGAATTTCAGTCTTCTCTACTTTATATTAGTAGTCGTGGTCCGATTCAATAGTCATCATGATCCCAGGAAAACAAGACGAAGGAGGGTGAGTTTTATTTTTTACAACACGAGAACACAAGGACTGCAGATGAAATGCGTGTATGGACCAGCGAGCAGGAAATGCCACTAGAATGGAATCAACTTGAAGTGAATGGAAGCACCCAGTCATAATACATGTGAAGACTAGTATCAAATCTGTAGTAGTAGGAGTAAAGTAATGGCAGAAGTAAAGACTGTGGGAGTATGGAAGTATACTACCCGGGAGAAGAAGCTAGTAAGGTTTTGGATTCGTCAATGTCGACCAGTCGGTTCATGTCCACCGAACCAGCAAACAAACCGCTCGGCAGTCTGAATTGACTTGCTTTGACTCGACAGACTGACTCAAGGCAAAAAATAACATTACATTACAATTCGCTCAAAAAGCAGAATTCTAATCTTTATGACAACATAGAGGAAGAGTGTTGGGAGCGGATATAAAAGCAATAAATCAGCCTTGCTTTTCTATGGATTTCACCGGATCGGATCTTATTTCTCCTGGGATTCTTTCTCCGTTTCAATAGCTAGGTAGCTGCTTTCTCTGTGTCTAGAGGTGACTTGAGTTGAGTCAAGTTAACTTGCCTTGCCTTGTCCAACTTTAACTGTGAGACTTTCTGTCTCTCTCTTCTCTCTTTACCTTCTCTCTGTCTCTCTCTCTGCTATATTCTCACAAGGTTTGGGCTGGGCGTGAGATCACATAAGGGAGTTCACCGTGTCTTGCCTCAGCACGTTTGTCACCCGTTCAATTTATGGTACAACGAGTAAATTCACAAGAGCAGCGATGAAAAGACCCACCTTCACAACCACACACAAGAAGATACGCTATTTATACTGTGGTGTCCCGTGCTCCAGTCCTCTGGGAGATTGGTCAAGCAAAACTACGCCAACACTATACTCTATACCTACTACTACTCCCAACCAAAAGACAACTAAATGTGTTCTACCTACATATTTCTCCGGCTAAGCAACTGGAGCACACAACCACAACACACATTCAATTCACCACAACACAACTAATGTAGTAATTCTCAACTTTCCTTCACTATATTATAACCTATACGAGCATAATGTAATATTTTCCACATAAAACCTCCTATACTACACAAAGCATATAGAAATGATATAAAACACATACAAGGTATAGCCCTATATGTACAAATTGTACGTATGAACTTATGTAGTGAACTATTGTCGCTAATGCTGGAGATTTGAGGCATGGACACAGAAGTGACCCGTATATGTGCGGATGTTTCAACACTACTGGCACTGCCCTTATTAGTTAGCACTTGCATACGTTGCTGAATGGAGTGAAGCGTGACGCGTGACACATGGCATTGTATCTGCAAACTTGAAAGAGTCTTTTACAATGCTACTTCTGGTACAATAGCACAATACGACACTCCTACACCTTATACCTAACAAGAAAAAACACAAAAGACTCGTGCCGTATCGAATGTGGAATGGAAAAGAAGAAAAAGGTTGAGATTTTGTGTCTCATGTAATATTATACAGTTTTATGTGGATGGTGGGTGTAATGTATTGTACATTGTAGTGTGTATATTTATAGATCTCATCCGTTTGATGTGTTATGTATATGGCGGTGTAATGTTGAGCCTGGTGAATCTGGGTGTCTGCCTGTTCTGAGTAATATTGGATGTTGTTTGAATGTGTTGGGAAAATAGGATGAAGCGGATTAGATTTTTGTTCTCGTGCAGAGTTGTTTTTCGTTTTGCAGAGTGGAGCAGAGCAGTGGGTTTCCATTTTAACTAACTTGAGCAACATTGGACATTGAAAGAGTCGTAAATGTCGTAATGAATCTATTAGCTGAGAGAAAGGCTGGGATGAAAATCTACATAAACTCTATAGTGCGGTTTGATGGGCTATGAACTCAAGTGTACTATTTATACTGCAGTGTCAGTCGGAACATTTTCAACTGCAAACATCCACCACTACTTTTTACTTTACTTGGATAACAATGCAATCACTTGCATCGCATAGCAAACTCTCTTGTATTATTCAATGCTCTTGCCTTCCCGTATTTAGATCGGCTCAGTTTCAGTTTCACTGCTTCCAAACTCAACTTTTTCTCTCTGTACATATTCATGTCATACTCATGAAACTCAATGAAATACAGCTATTTACAATACAATACATGAGATGGGAAAGACGAAGGTTGCGAGATATAGAAGATATACCTTATACTCTCTCTCTCTCGCTGCATATCCTTTTTATGTTTTTAAACTAATATAACGAATATATATTTTATATATAGGTTCTGTATTGTATTGTAGTCTGTAGTTACACGGTTAGTCGTGGTGTTTGCATAGGCAGTTTAACTTTCCTTGCCATTCTATTGCTCCAAGTGCCTTGCCTGTGTTTGTGTTCTGTCAAATATATTTGCTCTATTACTTACATCACGTTGAGTTGAGCCGTTACCCTATAATACAGGAAAAGGTCGGCCTGCTTTATAAATCAGAATAGTACTGCACCTTCCAATACTGAACAAGAAAATGTTTTCCACACAAAAGTGCCCTAATGTAGTAAGTCAAAAAAATCATTGGAACAATTTCATATAGAAGGGGCAAGAATATACGTTTCAAACAGGAACATGTGCAAAGCATGGAAATTTTTAAATAATTTTACTAATCTAGTAAGAAATCTCACTTCAATTTGTCAATTTTTTTATTTTCATCAAAACATTGTTCTAAGCGTAAAGTTAGCTGAACTTCCAAAACAGAGTGTCTATTACAAACTACTCAATAAGCCACAATAAATAGCAAAACTTTTGACAAACAATTAAACAGGTTTGAGGATTTTGTCAATGTACCTCTTAAAACGTGAAATCAGTACCAATATGTTTTTTTTGGTATTCTGTCCTCGACTATGCCCATGGTATCCATTATATCCATCTCAAAAGTTTTCAGTTGGGGGTTAAAAGTTATCGTCTCTATGACCTTGGCTTTTGTATCCTTGTCAGACTCTGAAATTGAACAAAAAGAGTAAGCTGTCAAGCTGTCATTTCGGTCTACACGTGCTAACAAACAACCACAACAAGTAACAAATATATAAAACTTCAAAACAAAATTAATGTAACAAAGCAGGTACTTACTTAATGCACTTGAGAGAAAACATGAGAAGTTATATTGTTATAAAAGTAGAATGCATTGCACTTACCAACATAAGCACTGCGTTTTTTATAGTCATACGTCTCTTCTGCGGCTTGTGGTATCGGAATTATTCTTCCGGTGCGCTTGGAAACCCGAACAAATTCCCCGTCTTCCATGTAGCGCCACTCGAATTTCGTTGGCTTACTAAAAATTGCAAACCATCAAAATAGTTACTTACACACAGCGAATCAAATCGAGTATCCTGACTCAAAGCAAAAAACAGGTGTCCTCCAAAGAGGAATCTAACGTATGGGTAAATGTTCTGCTATAAAAAGCTTACTTGTCTGCAGGATCTACAAGAGCTACTTCAGTAGTGACCAAAAGAGGCTGTTCTTCTCTAATGACTGAACCAGGAAGAGTGTCAGACTTGCCGACCCACTTGTAACGCCAATTGAGACCAGTTACTAATACCCAATTTCTCTCTTGAATTACCTGCACAAAATATTCTTCATTTTATATAAATTACACCTATGCTAAAGTATTTCCAACCCTATAATCCATGTACTATGTATGCTGCTTTAACTATCAGCTTGAACGTTATGATTTTCTCCAATCTTACATTAAATATATCAAACACATCTTAAAAATGTTATTAAGCCAATTATTCCCCCCCCCCACCGATTTTGAAGGAAGAAGATGTAAAAATGATAAATAACAGCTTACTTGAGAAACGAGCCCTTGCTTTCCCTTATCCCGACCAACTAGAACTTCCACTCTATCACCTTTGAAGATGGGCCAATGTAATATAGGTTCAACCCAAATCTGATCTGTTGTTTCAACCCCTTGATTTTCTCTTTTAAATTCTTCTGTCCACGGTCTGTGCATGCCGAAGCGGTAATTTCTTCTTTTAACCGTCCTCGGTAAGTATTGCGGCAAATCCGGAGTTGTCCATTCCACCTGTATCAACACAATATTTATATCATTTAGTAAGTTACATTAACGCGTACATATAACGCACACCAGTTGCAACTTTTTTAATACTTTGTTGATAATGTATGTTTAATTAGCACAATTAGGTATGACTGTTCTAACTTCTAAAGATAAGAAATGACATTATTATGCTAAGCATCGACCGTATACCGTTAGTGGTACATATCTGTAGTTTGCCTCTAGTATACTTTTATCACCAGAACTAATGGCATAGAAAATATTATGTGGTGACACTTACAACAATCTCACTGAACCACATCTACATGGTTTGCACATTTTACAAGGGAAATGGGATATTTATTTCCAGTTTTGGAATTCTTTTTCGGTTTATACTTATTTCAGCGACACAATGAAACACACTTATCATTTCATCTGTTAGAGATACGCATAATTAATGGTACCTATTCTCATTCCACAAAATTACATCTGTGAAAAGTAAAAAGTGCATTTAACTTGTCTTGTATCTAGATAATACTCACAAAAAACATTTTTCTGTGCCATTTCACACATTTATGAGACGAAGTACTCATAATAACAATATTTGTGAGAGTGACGTCTGTTTGCTATATGCTTAGTCCTTACTCTTTACACGTATTTTTCTATCTTTAGTATTGTAGATATTTTTCAATGTTTCCCCAGGTTCTTAGTCAATGTCACATCAGCTGTCAGTTGAAGTGAAGCGGACACCATGCTGTTGACAGCTACCATACATCGCTTTCTACTCTGATTCTGAGCTAGGCAGCAATGCAATGAGAACAAAAATGTGAATCAAATATCATTTTGCATACCATTCAATTCAACTCTGCCTACTCTGCTTTTTTCCTTACATCAATGTCTTGCTTGACTCATCATATCACACATAAGCACACACAAGAGAAAGAAACTGCAAGTGCAGGCGAACAAAAGTGGCAAAATATTCTATTCTTTTTTTCAACAATTCTCACTGATATTCAAAAGGGTGTCTGTTTCATGGCAGAGCAGTCAGGACTTGACTAAAGAGAGAAAAATACTCTTACACACGAACCAACAAACGTTCAGTGGCTCCAGAAGAAGCAGAAATGTAAAATGTCATGTCATGTGCGAAAACCGGGAATTATTCTTGTTCCTCGCCTTTGGTCTTGTGGGTAAAAAAGAGTTTAAAAGAGTAGAGGAGCAGGAGAAGGACTCCATATAAATCATTCTTCGTGTGTTTAATAGTCATTCTGATGGAACATTTGAAATTACAATGCTAGCAGAGGATTTGGTTTAGTAATTCGTATTCTTCTTCTTATTCTGCCTAAGAAATGAATGAGTTGCGAAATGAATGAATGAATTCATCTGAATTGAAGAGTCAAGACTCAAGACGCCCGCAGCCAAGAAGAATAAGAAAAGGAAATTACTAATATATACATACTCTCTCTCCTTTCTTCATCTGCATCCACTCACATCATATCCACGGACTCCTCTCTGTGAAAGGCGCAAAACACAGAAGAGACGATGAATAAGACTTTCCGCTCCTTATGATCTCCTTCAACTTCAACAATGTTTCTCTTCTATGAAACACTAAAAACTATTAGCAGCACGCAGTGATGTAAAATAATGCAATGTTTCTCTCTCTCTCTCAGTGAAGCAGTAATCGTAATAGTTACTTACACTTCTGGTCATGGACTCCCTGTTATTTATCATCAGTCATTCAATCTTGCATTCAAACGTTCCTTTTATTAACTTAACAACTATACATATGTAACCTCATTGCACTATACCTAACACATTCTCAGTTATTAAATAACCTTCTTGTCATCTTCAAATTAACAATGCCTACTAATTACATAGTCGAATTAACTATACATCTAAGAAATTATTTAACCATTTTTACATCATTGTACTTCTCTCTAATTAAGGTTTCGTTACAAAACTGTCTGAAACTGAAAATCATACCTGTAGTAGATCTATAATGAATTAATATTTATAATTGTGTTTCAATATATAAACAACGTTTATTTCATATTGTGATATAATTAATCGATTAGAAAATGCCGAATTTGTGAAGTAATTTTTTGGGACTTAAGAAGGACACCTATAGGACTTGTGAACTTTCTACAGATAAATGAAGACTTTCTAAATTAATTACATTTACAGACACAGTTGACCTTCAAGGTACTACCGCATGGAGTATCTGAATAGAATTAATTCTCATCAGCAAGCGATGAATTCACTGCCAAAACTGAAACGCTCTTCGCCACCAGCATGGCATAACGAATGCTTTCTCACATCCCACGGTGGACACTTCTATGTCAGAACGCTCATTAGTCGAAGCGCTATTTTACATTGAATTTTTAACACACCATATCCCACCAAGATTTTTAATGGATCTTATAGTCCAAAACCTCACCTATCGAACCCCGTTTACAGAAGTTGCGCATATTTGCGCGACAAGTTATTGGGGTCTAAAGATTTAGGGTCAAAATGGACTACCCAGCTAGCACGCGTCACACAAACAATACATTTGCTAGGGTGCTGCTGTTCATGTAATGTTGTTTGTATGACGCGTGCTAGCTGGGTAGTCCATTTTGCCCAGCCTAAATATTTCGACTGTAGAAGTGCCCATTGTGCATCCCTAACAAACCCACGCTTTTCTAATTCATTCCGCAAGCGTTCAGAACGGTTTTGTACAACTTCAGAATTCGTGTGTCTGTATATAAGTGCAGATGTCTGTTTGCAACGAGTCTATGAAGAGTAACATCAACGTTACATTACATTACCTAACTAGATCATATACTACATCTACTTGCAATTTATAATGCAGAATTTGGTAAGAGTTGTGTTTATTCAATGCTTGTTTACATTTTATATATGGAACCCGCTTTGTATGCGTCTACGCCATGTTATGTACTGTAGTATATCCAGTTCAATTCTTGCGAACGTGCTTCAAGGATATTAAAGCGTGTGTAACTAATTCAACCGGCAACTGGAATCATTTCTAATTTCTAACATTGCTGACAGCTAAAGTGCAGTTAGGAAAACATGAAGAACGTGCATCTTCATATACTTCTCTATTCATTCACAAGATACAAGACTTGGCTGACCCAAATAAATGCAGTTACGAAACCTTATTAATTATTATAAAGCTGCCAAACTTCCATTTCCATTACCGCAAATATTAACCAAATTGCTCAACCTATGTGAACATAAAACTGCACGTCTTTCCATACAACAAGCGTCTTAAGCCTCAAGCTATGATATACCTAACAAACAAAAGCCCAATTGTTTTGTGCAGACAAATTCTCACAATACTAATTACTTTGCTTTTAATGTACATGAATTTAATTAACACTAAATAAAAAATATGAAAATCTGCATAGAAATGAGGCTTGAACATTCTAATAAACAGTTTTTGTTAAAAGAGGAACTATCTATATAGTTAATGACTTTCTGTGACAAGAGGACTTACGACTTGAAAGTATATTTTAATGGGTTTAAATAATGTTAATTTAATGTTAGATTTTTAGAGCGTAAAGAGCAAGAGCCTTCATTAAAAGAAAACAAACTGCATATTCTAGGTTTTTGAGAAAATATAAATTACATGTGAAACAGCGACAGTCAAATTTTAAAAATAAGCTGTTAATCTTGCAGCTTTCACTTGAAGCAGTTATTTGTAATTAATTATTATAAGCTGCGAAGTAACAAAGAGACACCTAGTTAAAATGTTGCAACGACAGACTCCGCAGGAGGAAAGGGCTTATAAGTTGAGACTCTTCTTACGTCACAAAACAATGAGTTATAGTTTTGCTAATATAACATTATTATTATGACAGTAGTGGTGGTATCGGGCTGCTTTGCTTTTATGACAATTGCTCCTGGCAGAGCAAACAAATGAGGAGGCAGCGATATTTCATCTTTATTTTATTTTACTACTCTTTGTATAGACATTTACGTTTACACTGCTCGACATGCATGAATACAATAGAACCAATGAATGTAGTAGTAGTCGTAGTACAAGTGAAAGCAGGAGCAAGTGTAAAACTAGAGCATTGGAACAAGAACAAGAGAAAAGGCCATTTCGGGTGCAATTCAGTTTTAGATGTGAGTACGGAGAGAGAGTGAGTAGTGAGTGTGGTCGAGGTCGAGGCTATGCTTGGGGCAAGTTGGGCATAACAGCAATATGCACTTTTCTGGGGCTTTCGTTTAACCAACAAAATTATATTATAGAGGTGTATGGCCTATTTCACTGTTTTTCTACTACTACCAACCATGTCTATTATAATAATGCATATGCCTACACATTATAATAGATTATAGACATTTACAGTCCTGTGCTCTTTGTATTATACACAAAACACTATTACAACCACCACACTTTACTAACTGCCATTCCAGCCCTAATACTAATAACAGTACAGAGACAAGGAGTTAAGTTAGGAGGAGTGCAGAGAGAGAGATACACAAGAGAAAGTGTGAAACGAAGACACAAGAAATACTTTACACTAAACTTTCGTGAAAACTTCTAGAATGATTTCATGAGAAGTCTCTCATGTCTTGACTCTGTTTAATGTATCTAAATACTCAGATAGCGAATACACAGGCAAAGACATTATAAACATTCTGCAACGCGATTCTCTCTCTGCCTGCTCCTCACTGAATGTAAATTTGCAGGAGTTTGAGATGAGATGTAGCAGTAAATGTATATAGTACTAAGACACTCACTATTACAGAAAATGGAGTACACAACGTTTTCCACAGACTAAGCTTTCCCATTCCCACCACACCACCCCGACGACTAAAATGAATATAACATAAAGCAAAGCAAACTTAACCATTAGAGTTTTGTTGTTCTTGCTTTAGTGACGACGAGTAACTACTCTGTATGTCATATCATTAAATTAGAGCAGCTGAACGTTGAATATTTATAATGATTCTTGGATCTACGATAAATGGTTATTACTTCAGTTTGAGTAATCCTTATTATTAAGGATTTCATTTAGTTTCGGTATAATGTACCTTGTTCAGTAGATGCTTCGTTAAAAAAATATTTAGGTACCCTTCAAACCATAAAGAAAACAACACAGAACTCTCAAATTCTTTATAACACTCAAAGAAATGTTTGGCAAGCCAAACAAACACAAACAGAGTCAAGTGACTCAACTTGTTCTAAACTAGGCATATGTATAAATATTCTGTACACTTCAAAAAACTCCTTCATACCTTTCATACTCAAAATAAACGAGCATTAATTAGTTCATTGCATCTAAATAAATTCAAATGCAAGCTACATACAAAGACAAGGAGAAAGTCAGACGAGACAAATGTGCTGTAGAAAAATACAATCGAGAAAGCGACTTTCTCTACCTGAACTTTCTCCACTTTGTTTAATTCGCTCACACGAAATTTCGTGCAAGCGAAAGAAAGTTTTCAAAAGTAAGGAGCAGCATAGACTTTCACACCAATTAGTTTTGTCAACGACATCATTTTGCATTTGTGTAATAAATTGTTAATTTTTTGAACTACATAGTATAGCAGTTTATTTATGAAATACATTTTATTTGTGTGAAATCAAACATCTAAAAGTCTAAATACTTCATTTTAACGTGATTGACTATCCTTTCGCTAAAAACTATTTTGAAGTCTATTCCACGGAGCAAATCAGAATTAAAGTAGTTTATTTTATATGCGAGAGGATCTGAAGTTCATATGTGTGAAAGTAATCAAAATACAGAGGTTGCATTGCATTCCAAAGTAAAATACATTTCTCTGCACTGCACCATACTGCCATTCTATATTAAAAATTCAAAGTACAATTCATTTGTGGTTTGCATTTATGGACGTTAGTCACAATTTAAAAAACCTATAAATATTTGTTAACCTGCTTAACTGTGCCTAGGTAAGTTGGTCCCCTTTTCTGATTTATAAACAAAATATGACCACAATTCACGCTTATTAACAGGAGAACATGAAAGTAAATACAATAAATTGTGTCTACAGCTTCTATATAATATTTATGTAAAACCGAATCTAGAAAATGTTATTCTGCTTTATGTGTGCAACAAAAGGGTACATAGAATTGTGTGCATACATGATAGTGTTATAGCATTTCGAATGTAGTTTGCAAATGCAAATAACTGCACATGGGCTTATTTGGTACGAAGTATTTATATTCAGTCTGTGTCCACAATATTAATGGTTTGTAAGCAGGTAAAGTAGGTTAGTTACAAAATTATAAACACCCGTATAGGAAATATTTTTCAATACTGAATACAACACATTGCAATAAACAAAAACATAAATAGAGCCGGGTAGCGAGCGGGTGTTGTAATTTCCTACATTACATGTACCTATCATTAGCATAAATAAACCATAGATCTCATGTAACTGACTGTATCAGTTTTAAAATCGAATATATAACAACTTACAATCTAATTTAGCATTTAGAATAAAGATGTAAATAATAATTGGACATTACCTGCTCTGATGCACGCTTAATGTAAGATTCCGGCAGATTTGCATATTTCTTTGTAAGTTCTCCAATTTTGTTGGTTATGGAACAACAAACTCGAGGAGTTAACCTCATTTTAAATCGATTTCAAAACTTTATAAATGCTGATTGATGATAATAAAATATCACAACATGCCGACATGGAATAGATGAAACAACTTCCCAGTTCCCGCACAGCTGATTTGTGATTTCGTGAATCGCACCGAAAAGACGGAAAGTGTTTGCAAGGGACGGCTGAATGGTAAATTCTAAATGCAGCGACGAATATGACGGTGGGAATAAGAAATTATACTGGCTCTGTTTTGCTGAAACTTTTACTTTCACGTTTCACAGTTCCTTTCCTCCGCAAGTTACTGATGAACTCTGATTAGTTGAACGGAACTACTGATTATTCATTGTGAAAAAATGTCTATTCACGTCCGGCGAATACTTTTTCATTTGCCGTATTTTCCAGCCAAAAACAGCTGTCGAATAAACCCTTGGTCAAACTTACAAGCTAGTCGCAGCTACGCGAAAGCAACCACCGGAGGTATTTCGTAAAGTTTTTGTAGTATATAATTAATTAATTCGGTTTAAATGTTTAGCACTTGTATATTCAAGGTTGCAATGACCACTGTTTCATTAGCTAACCGATATCAATGACTTGTCTTCATTTCAGGAATTCAGTCCCTTGGAAAGAAAGGCAAATTGGGGAAAGGTGGCCCTACATTAGAAAAAAAAGTTTTGCCGGTAGAAACGGATACAAATAAATTAGTTACTCACTTATGCGGATCGAATTTAAATATGACTGGAGAAGATGTTAAATTAAAGGAAGACCATGAATATCCTGATTGGCTGTGGGAGCTTAATACAGGTACTTACTGATAATTCTTATATTTTAGAATGAAACGTTAATACCATTAAATGAGTATAGTTGGCAAAATTGTTGAAAAATTATGCTGCATATTGTATTAGAATATGAGAATTTATTTCTGCTCTGATTATTTTGGTGCCTGCTATTCAGTCAGTCACAATGTTAACGTTGGTCCTTTTGATCTTTTGTATTAGGTAAACCTCCACCTTTAGAAGAACTCGATCCAGACTCTGAGTATTACTGGATACGTGTTAGGAAAATGTCCAATAGAAGAAATACTCAACTACAGAAGCTAAAGAGATTCTGAATAAGTCAATCAGTGGGTGTAGTGTTACTAGATGAAATAATGTTTAGGTTTTTCCACAATGAAATATTATTTACTAAAATGAATTGTTGTTTTATGACATGAGTAATTGATTCAAGTATTCAAAAATGTATGTCGATTTATTAACAAGACCTTGAGTGTATATAGAGTAATAAATGTCACATAAGATTTACAATTTAATTTGTACTCCTGTATAGATCACTTACGAATTTGGCAATCACATTGAACAGTACCTAGATATTATAATGATGTTTTCATGAGTAAAAGCGTTACATTTCTCTTGGACTAACGATGACTCACTGCTAATAATCGTCTTTATCTTCTGGGAATTCATTTGGTGAAGTAGGCTTTAAAATCTCAAGGATTGGTTCTTCGTCTTTCCAATCAGGAGAATTCGGAACATCTAATCCTAAATCTATAAACGCTGGTTTCAAATAGTTTTGCTTCAGTTCTGGGAATTTGTTTGCAATTTCATGGAGTAGTTCTACCCCATGTCCATCAATAATAACTTTTTTCCCCCTGCTCTGTCCGTTGACAGCAACACTTCGCAAGGTCGAAATCCCTCCTTTCTGTAGGTTACCAGAAAGAAAAAAATAAGTAATAATCCTTATGATGATGATGACACCTATTTGTATGCAATGGGCGAACATAGCATGATTCCCAAGAAATATAGTTCCACCACTCCCCTCCCTCACTTTCAGTTAGTTCAGATGTGAAGCGAGAAAAGTCTTATTTGAAAAGTTTCTCTTCTCATCTCACTCACAGACAAACTTACTTTACTTTTACATGCTCCAAGCTAAGTAAGTGGGTGGACACTGAGCAAAGTGTACGCTTCACTCACATAAAATTATATTGATAGGTAGACTCAAGTATTATCTAAATTGCAAGGATAACGAATATTGGTGGATAACTAACTAGCATCTCCCACACAAAGGAGACGGGCCCTCGAAATGTTCCAAGCTTCTAGGGACCGGGGAAATATTCTTCCGCTGAGTTGAAAATTCGACCCGATTTCCCGGGACCGCCGGTCCCGAATTGAAAAATCTTCCCGATTTTATTCGGTAATGAGAAAAATTTCATTCCCTTAACGGGGAATGAAATCGGGGGCCCGATAGGAGATACTGCTAGTTATTTCTTCTTACCAGTAGATAGGGATTTTCAATGTTACGCTTCATAATGTCGATAAACATGGTTACGGCTCCTAATGATATGAACAAAGCCGTTTGACATGCGTTGCTTATTGTCAACAAAGCACAACATGACATAGCCACCTCCAGAAGATCCGGTTGTCCCTATTTCCACAATTCAACATACACAACTTTATCACGTGATTGCTTTTTTAATTTCCTGTAAAATGTGTATACTTCTTCGTACGTATATTTCTAGCCGGTGCGGTACAAAAAGAGACAAAGGAAAACAAAAGCCCGAAAGGGAACTCACTCTGTAAAATTGCATGACTTTTAACACGTAGCGCACCATTCCCATTGTAGCAGCCCGAGATCTGAGTTCTTCACCTGAAACCATGTAACGCAGGCAGGAGAGAGTGTTTTTCATCAGCAAATGGCTATTTATGAAAATCGGAGTAGTTATTATCCGGTGAATGGACGCAAGCAACCCACCCAGTTCAATATGATGACAGTAGTTCTCGTTAATTGCAAATGTGCCAAGAACCACCATTATGGCATTCATTGTCGACGTTGCCCATTCTGCATAGTTTAATTAATTCAAACAATATCAAATCTTCATGTTTCACCGGACCGTTAAATTATAAAAGTAATAAAGTGACTGTCTAACTATCTTACGTCTCCAGTAGTATATAATTTTTAAGCGGATTTTCCTATATTATTACAGACATACCTTGCGTCAGAAATTGAGCAACTACTGGCAGAATCTTCTGTTGGTAAATATTTCGCTTTCTCTCCGGAGCTTGATTATACGATACTCTATCATCGTCATTAAGCATGAGTGTTTTCACAGCTCCGCACCACTGCAACCAAATCAAAACTACTACAATTAAAATAATCCCACTTTTGTCTGCCTGCGAATGTAAATATTTCAGCAGCAGGAACACAAATAATAAATCCTAATTGATAGGGACTTTCACAAGTTTGCCGAAGGTTTGTTTGCATCTAGACATTATTTATTAATTAGCGTATTTAACTACACTAGGTAGTTAATAAATAAAGTTGTGCAAAGAAAGTGGAAGGAAATGAAGACAAAGTTCCAAGTTAACAAATAACACTATCATTATCATTTATCTACTAGATGTGCTCTTTCCACACTGCTACTACAGTTGCTCACTTGCATCCGTTTTCTTTCTATCCTTTTAAAATGGGACAAAGCTAGTAAAATATCTGTGGAAGACAAAGACTACTCTTGGTAGTTAAATTCTTCAGTACTAAAGAATTTAACGAAGATGCGAATCTTGTCAGGAAGAGAATGGAAAATCATTTGTTAGATCATTCACAGCTATAGTACACGAATTTAGAAAGACTTGGCTGTTGGAGCACATGCATGCAAACATTGTGTGTGTGAAGTGGATGCATATAATATTAAAAGCATCCTACACACTATATAGGTACATTATACATGTACACAAGGACTTAAAGCCCGTTCTAGACAGTTAGTGCAAATACTGAAGAGAACACAGAAGGAATCAATGGAGTCATTAGAAAACAAGTTAGTGAGCATCTGTCGGATTCCCTGTCTTTCTCTCCCATCTCTTTCCATCTCTGCTGCCTTTGTACACTGCAAGCCAATAGTCATCTCATCTCCGTAGTTCTAGTTCTGCAAATACACCTCATTCCTTCCCGGGTGCCTCCACCGACTACTTATACTGTACTTACTTCTGCTGTTCTCTGTATAGAACGGATGTATTATTTAGCAAGTTCTTATTATGCTATCTCTATTGGCGTAAGCTAAGCGAAGTTAGCTGTGTTCTGGCTGTGTGATAAGTAAAAGGATGTAGTTTGCTCGTCAAGGAGTACAACAAACTAAGGGCCTTAATTCTACGTTTCTCTATCGGGGAAAGTCGTTTATCCCTGGATAGACGCCTCACAATCAGCTCTTCAGAATCAACTGCACCTATTCTGTTGGTGGACTTGTGTGAAAGTTTAGACGGGAAGTCTGATGATAATGTGATGGGATAATTAGACAAATCCATAAAGCACCTCTCTCACGACTTGCTCCAACTCTTCTCCTTCACTCCTCTTGATTAAATGGCACAGAGAATCAAAGAAACCTGGGGAGTCTGAGAATCGCTCTCGGTTTTTCTCGCTCTTGATGCACACGTTGCGAAGAGCTCGCAGAGCTTCTAACTGAGTCTTCAGTGGAACGTTTGAACTGCCAACCAACAAATATTAAGGAAAAGTAAGGAGAAAGTTGGAAATTACTGGGTAGTTACATTAGTGAAAACTCATTTGATAGCAGTATCTCTCTCTCCTCCCAACTTTATTTGATTTCCTTTTACTACTCCTACTAATCTAATCGTATTCCTCGCAGGAATAAAGAAAGCTACACGCAGAGACTTCTCCAAGTGTAACTCACTTACTAGAAATTATCTGCACTATATTTAAATATTGGCGTGGTGAGTCCATGAAATCTCAAAACGACTAAAGAATAAGGATACGTAGTAAAAGGCGCAATTAAAAACTCTGAACAAAAACTAAAGAATCTTGAGAATTCATGTAACAATTATTACGGTGCTAAGTTTACCTACATAGAGGTACCTATGCCATGCTATAACATGATATCACATACAGTACCTACCTATACATAACTAATAATACTATTATTATATCTGTTAGTATTAGGTACGAACTATACGATATACAAGACGATGATGATGACATATTAAAGTGGCATTGATTACTTCCTCTACTCTGAGTTTTGTGGTAAATACCACAAATTAATTCCACTTGAAGGGTAACAGCTGCTTGTAACGAACCGACTCATGTCTATACTTTCAACGCAGAAACGCCAAAATCCCAATTTAACGAAATCAGCTTTAGCTTGACTAATTCCTATAAAAGTACTGCTTTGAGCCACAAGTGAAGCAACTACCTCCGAATTCCTTCCCAAGGTATTGGCATGTGCATTGGCGTTGGCGGGGTGCATGCACGAAGTAATCTAGGTACCTACTTGTGTGTATGTGGTAAGAAAACCGTAGAAAACTTACGCCAATCCTTGTAAAATCATTTCCGCTCCCAAGTCATCCAGAACATCAGAAAAACCTGGAGTTATAGAGACCATCGCTTTCATAGCAAAATGACGAACAGCGCTACATTTTTCCCTGTTAATCAAAATCAGCATAGTTTCCTTGAGTAATTTCATGCAGCACAAAGGAAAGTTTGGTATTTTGCGGTGCAGGGGTAAATATTTTGATAATTAAAATGTTTAATTAATAAATGCCAAAAGAAAATGAAAGAACAGAAACTTGAAAGAAAAATGGGGTTCATGGTTCCTACTTATTGGAGTAGTGGTAGTGGTCTTACGATAAATGTTTGACTTTAGGAACCCCAGAATTGCACCAGATACTCCATGCACACATTATGGTTTGGTAGACACCCATCTCTATAGCTTGAGCTCTTATATCTGGACCACCAATAGCTATCCCGCAACCAATTGCATGAAGATAACCTCTGACTGTTTTCATCCGAGGAAATTCCGTGGTCTTTAGTAATTCCTGAAGTAAATTAAAAAAAGTTTCAGTTACGGTTATACAACACAACTTTTCTTGCAAGCAAAGTACAGTTAAACGGATCTGTTTTGTCGAGAGGATAATATTTTGTACGAAAAAATGAATTGTGACAAAGAAATCGTTAAACCAAAAAAGTTTCAATTCTAATTCTATTATTTACAAGATTTATTTAAGTAATGTATGTTGGTGGCTTTCTACGATATTTGCTCTCAGCTTTCACTTTCTCTACGAAAGTCGAAGTTGCATCTTGCTTTCAATGGTTCAATTTTCCAAAGTGTATCCTAGCAGGCATTCTCATCCTGTTTTTCAATATCCTAAATGCTTTTATGCGCTAATAGTGCAAGTGATGCCGGAAATAGTAAAAGATACAAGCCTAAATAGAAAATATGGGTGTATGGGCTTCAGGAATAAGTTTGTATTTGAAATAAACCTTCAGAAAAAGAAAAACCTCAAACTAAGTAAATTCTAAATAATGGTGAAGACCTTGACTTGTTTATATACTTAACGTTTTCATAAACAATACGATATAAAAATAATCAATACTACTTTCGAACAGGATTCTTAAGAATGTTGAACTATACCTGTAAAGCCAGTATTGAAACCAGAGCCGTTTGTGGATCAATGTTGTCGTCGAATTCGTTAATTAATTCCAAAAAGCTCAAAATATCCGGCTCTTCTTCTGCATCTCCTTCCACTTCTATCTGCTCCTCTTCTTCCACTTCTCCATAATACTCTTCAGGCATCGGGTTGTAGAACACACCTCCTTCGCCAGGATATTCTTGGTTGTTGTACCTATATCCTCCTTCTCCTGGAATTTCTTGTCCCATATGCATATGTCCCATTTCCATGTTCTGTCCATCGTATCCCCCGTGCTGCATGTAGTTTTCATCGTATCCAGCACCATTATTATAGTAATTTCCATCCTGCTGATGTTGTTCAAACTGATTGGAATAATGTTCTTCTTCCGCATGGGGCTGAAAATGACCATTAGGGTCATGGGAATGCATTTCACCGCCTTCAGCCATATCTTTCTGTTTTACGAGAGGATATTAATACTACTGCTTGAAAATTGTCACTAGCTAAGCTGCTGATTTCAGATTTTTATTTAAGAAACTCAAAATTTGGTCTGACGAAGATCTAATTTGGACAAATTGTATGTAATTTCAGAAAATTTTTGTAAAATCAATTTAAAAAGTCGAATTGAAAGTATTTTTTTACAAACTAGAAGATTGTGAGCGAATGGAAAGAATTTTGTTCCTCCTACAATTTAATGACTATCCAATTTTGCTTTTATAAAAAATGTGCGTCTCAGGAAAAAAACAAATAAGTTAGCTACGGTTGTCATGAGAGAACGGGTGGCCTTGCCAATGAGAGTTACCCTAATGACTAAACACGGCCTAGACACTACGTGGGATAATCTTATATCCGTTTGCACGACACAAGACAGTCACCCTTCTCTCGTGTGTATAATGCACTGAAAAGACAAACGAGGAAATCAATAAAAGGTGCAAAGCACAGGGCAGTACACAGAACATTTCCGTTTCTCATATAGCAATGTCAATAAGCTTGTTCCGAAACAGTGACTTGTTTCGTCCATCCACGCTTAATGATTTCATGTTAAACAAAATACTAATACTATGTAATATGCTCATTGATCACGTTTTGTAAGATTGACGATTCATGTTCATCTTTATACCTTCGTACATCGTATACCCCGTAATAACTTTCCCGACAGTACTGAAGCTAATTTGTATGTAGGCACAGTAGTATTTTAGTTTGTAGACACAGGGTGGATGGTTTTAACAATAAAATTCCTAACTTGATGAAAATCAAATTATATGTACTTACAGTAGGAAATGCGAGATCGTTTTTCATGTTGTTGCTGTCTCAATACCTACACGCTACATTGTCATTTATTAGTGTAAAATATTTGGAAATAATGTTTTCGACGATTAGTAATGTGTGAAATAATTTACAAACCGAATCGTTGCTCTTTTTAGTATGACGATTTAAAAGCATTTTGTAGGAGTCCTGAACAGTTTGGTTTGGAACGCAGCATTAGTCATGAATGAGGCACGACAGCAAATGTTTTAATGGAAGCATTTTGTCAAGCTGTTTTATGTTAGAATATATTCATGCATTGGAACAAATTGACTTTATACAAAACTAAAGCTTGTTATCTGAACAAAGTAGAAAAGTCGTAAGGTCTGAGTCTTTTTGGTGCTTGCATGAGATATTGTGTGACACAGATTAGATTCACACGCATACAAATGCCTATTTACCATAGAATATAAGTTTTGCTGTGTTATGTATAATGAAATGAAACAGGGTGAGTTTTACGGTCCATTGAACCAACAAAGAGGTATTGACTACACAAGTTGTTGGCTTGTTGGGCAACTTTTGCAGACATATCTGAACTACATATATTAGGGAGACACGTAGTAGTAGATAGAAAGAAGTAGAGATATTGTATTCTGCTCTGTTAAATTTCAAAGAAACTATGATTACCAATATGCAGTTTCGCTTACTCGTTCGAATATAGCGAATTATATAGCGATATTTCCATATAAGGACACATAATATAGTGAGAGATATAATAATATTATTATTATATGGATACGTCATAGAGAGCTTACGTTATAAGGTAATACGACCACACTTATTGTTCCTGTAGACTTTCATCCCGCTATTGACGACAAGGGAGGCGGGTAGACCAAGTGCAAATACCCAAATACCTTTTGGAGTCAACTAAAGCAATAGTTGTAGGTTTAAGACATGCACATAACACATTCTCGAATTTAGTTGGAACTGTCGTAGGGAAAGTGTGCTGTGTGTAGCGCTTAAGTCTATTTTCAGTTCTTTGCTTTCCTTTGACTAGCTTTAGTGAGCTTTAGCTCTTGGAAATACTTTTCGAACTAAAAGTGAAAGCAGGATTGGTTTTCTCATGGCAAGCCATATTTGCAGTTTTACTTCGTGTACGAGTTGAGTCATGTAAAAAAACTGGCGAAAGTGTATACGGTTTAGCTTTAGTTTGTATTGGTTTAGGTTCAGTTTGTGTATTAAGTTAACTTCTTTTTTGGAATACGGTTGATTTGAGAGTCTTCGCTATATTTGCCGAAGAGAGAAGAACGTGCAGGTGTATAAGCCTCTGTACAACTCACATCACATCATAACAGCTCTCAAGTTACTTCCGTGAAGTTTAGTCCTGTGTTTAGCCCTTTAGTTGTTGCAGCAGAGTTCTTCCTTCTTCTTCTTTCGTGGGTGTTGGATGTGTGACGGGCTAAAAGACTTTGAGGACTTTTACGACAACGGAAAAAGAAGCAACTCTCTGAGAGTAGTAGTATAACCCGAGTCAACGAAAATACTAAGACACCGTCTTTTCGGATCTTTATCTTCCTCTCGCCGGTTTTTTTCCATTTTCGCCCAGATACCTTCAAGTACAACAGCTGAAGTGAATAGAAAGAAACGGAATACAATAGTCCAACGCAAAACCAACAAAACTACACACACACAAACACCTACTTACTTTAGTGCTGATAAAAACATACGCTCTCATTTTTTCTTTACCTTCTTTCTCCGTCCTTACTTGACTGTCGGTATAATGTATAATAATATAAAGTCCTTTTAGCGGAACAGCATTATATTTGTACTTACGTATAGGTAGTAGTGGCAGAAGAGTCGGAGATGGAACGGATACGCGGATAGTGGGGAGATTGGGAAAACTGAAGAGGATTCGGTTCCTTTCAGTACAAAAAAGTAGTAAGTACTGTATATTGCAAGTAGAGAAGAATGATTGGTGAATGGAGCGAAGAGTGTGGAAGTACCTACCGTCTAACTGCGGTATATTCCCTGCACTACTATTAGTTCTAGCTTCACTTGAGTCTTAACAGTGCAAAACTTTTTCTACTCATTGAAAATGACTTCGAGTGGAACAACAAGGGGCAAGACCTATTTGGTGGAAGGGACTCCGAATGATGCTCCCGACGCTTTTATGACAGTCTCCTCAACTGGAATTATCTGTCCACGTAGAACAGAGCATCCGCTGAATTTCATCACCTTCCCTACAGCTTCTCCCGCACTTCAACAGGCAGGTGTTATTTACTTGTTTGCTTTTCCTTGTCTGACTTATCCACTTATCTCACTGGACTTCAAAACTACTTAAAATAGACCGAAGAAAACTAATTAATGATTTTATTACCCGCCAAGTCGTAAACTGTGTAGGAGGAATTCACAATTAATCCACGAATTACGAGTCATAATTTGTTTTATGACGGCCATTAAAATATTTCAGTGTGTAATGAGTGAAGTATTAAGTATTAGTAGGCCATTGTAATAATTATATCTCTAACAGAACCCTTTCACTTAAATTAATCCGAGCTATAAAAGATTTTGATGTAATTTGTGAATACCTTGGTATTTTAATGCGTTTGAATTATTATTTTTGTTTAACAGAAACCCCGTTGGCTTTCACCAAGACTCCCAGTGCCAAAAACAAGTCACAGTGCAAAGAAACTCGCCAAACCGGGCATTTTCTCCGGTCCGTCTTTGCTGAACGGTACAAATAACAAAAATAAAACGAGCTCAGCCCATCGACCGAGCAGCAACAGCTACAACATTGCCAATCCAATTCTGCAACCTAAAAGACGAGCACAAACAACAAAAGATAAGACTTCAATGCTTTCCAGCAGCAATAAGTCAATGTTTCCATCTCGAAGTGTTAACACAAGCAAAAGAAAGAGTTTCGTCGCAGCGTCAGCAGTCGGACAAAAGCAAAAAGATACAGGAAGCAGAAATAAGACGGAGATTATCTCAAGAAGTGAACAAGGACCATTCGATCCGCCAGATCAGTACGAGGACTCTCATAGATCCAAACAGCCCTTTCCTCTTCGCACTTCCAACAACGACGGAGATGGAAATGCTACTAATGGACATTGTCCATCAAAGGATTTTACATTAAAAGCTGTCCTGGCCACTTCGAAAAGTTCTGGAGCAGTTCTAAGCGAAAGGTTTCAAGTGATCCGCTCTGAAGAAGAGAGAGAAAGAAATCCGGAGTGTATTCGATTAGACAGGTGTGCCTTGAAACATTTCCCTCTGATTGGCAACGCATCCACGAAAGACAAGGAGGCTGCAAATCTTCGCCTCGTATCTTTACAACACAATCTCATCACCCGGCTGGAGAATTTGCCGTCTTTGAATCACTTAGTAGTTTTAGATTTATATGACAACAGAGTCGAAAGAATTACGGGTCTCCAGGGACTTAGCTCATTGCGAGTTTTACTACTGGGAAAGAATAGGTACGTGAATAAATGTGTCTCTCATAGTCTCCTTTTCCTACACCTACATACAAAGTAAAATGTGCTCAACAGCATGTAGTGCAATAGGCTAGTCCTTCTCCTGTGGTGGTTTCCTCAACCCGTATAACTTATGTAGGCATATACCATAACACAAGAAAAACTATATCTTACCACTATATAAAACTATATAGGCTTCATAGATTATTATGTAAGTTATATATCTCTACATTTGTTATGTGCTACGTAAGAATTTCATATTATCCTTCGTATAGATTCCTACATGCTTTTACTCTTTACTACTGTTAGTCTACCGTTAAACTTTCTTTCCCGCAAGTAGTAGTCTGGTTTGGCTTGTCTTGACTTTCTGTGGTGTTTTCGGCTTTTCTTTTACTCAACACTATTATCATGCTTTTACTGTGTAACTGTGGTTTCTTATGTTCTGCATCCACTAACTATGGCACTGTGCTACCCTACCAACTATACTACCAGATAAATTTCAAACATATTCTGTATAGCACCGCAGTAGTATTTGTAGTATAAAGCAATTGATAAGGCTAAGGGATTGTAGTAGGTATTGTCCTATGTATAAATATATTTCTATTATGAATACCTAGACAGACCATGCAGTTGTTTATTGTCTAATATGTGTATGTATGAGTGTCTACTGTGCTAGTAGATGTCCTGTACTGCTGGGCTATTTCTAGTCAAGCAAAAGTAAAACTACTTTCTGAAGCAAATTACCACTGTTAAGTTAGTGTGGTGAGTTTTAGCCGGTTTTGTTGGCGTATGTTCCTATACATACATTAGAGTGGTATCTTTGCAAAGAAATTTAAACATGATCTACATAGTCGGAGTCATATATTGCATACGAGAAAGAAATTGGTACATAAAATATAGTCGGAAAAGTCAGGTCCTTGGGGCCACATCTATGCGGAAGATGTTGGCTCCAAATGCCACCCTTGGTAGTCTTAATGACATGAAAGAAACTTATGAGTATGTATGGCACTACCAAGACCAACTACCATAAGCATTTATTATCTCTAATATCTTCTTTCATACGTTCATTTCATGTCTGTATACATTTTGTCATCACACACAGTCTGAGACGGAACCGTACCAAAGCTACCACCACCACCACCGTTGTGGCACCACAACCTTCGCAGCTTTAGCCTGAGCGTCCTCCGATACCTACTCTACATACATATGTCTCATTACCAGCAATATCACTCCTTCTATACAACTCATTGTGCTTTCTGCACATCTGAAGACAGCTCTCGTGTCTTCATGTGTGCAGCAATGAAGAGAATCCTAAATACAAACGAGGTTCTTCTTTCTACTACTGCTACTACTATTGTACTGTTCAAATTTATTCAGATCACAGTGATTAATGCCATGTCTACATTCTACTAAGCGAAACTCTGCATTACTAAATATATACGATTGGACTGCTGGATATGTGTGTGGGTATGTAAATGGAAGGAGTTATTCTGCTGCGTGTAGACATAAAGAGAACACAACTAACAATAAGTTTCGTTTTTATGATTAGATGCTACAGCAGACGGGTTGTCATATTATTGCAATCAGCACTTTACAACCTGAATGTCTTGTGTATTATCGTACTATGGAATTGGAATATAACCGTGTATGTGTGTCATGTCATTGTGGAAAAAAGCATTCAAACTAAGTTGAAATTGGACGATTGGAGGGAATTATTGGTTTCGCTCTGCTAACCTGCCTTTAACTCAAATCTCTACTTCTATAATGCAAAGATTGGCTTTAGTAAACTCATTTGTATTTGTGTTACTGCAAATAGTGTTTCTCTGCAAGTCAGTCTGCACAGTATCGCAGTAAGATATTATTTATTAGTAAGTATTCAGAAACAGAGTTTTGCATTGTGGTGATTGTAAAGTTTTCGTGAACTACTTTTACTCTAATTTGACTTTCTTGTGGAGAAAGAGCGAGAGAGTTTGGCAGTGAGCATCTGAACACTTTATTAAAACCAGCGGGCTAGTTAGCTGTGTGCAGACCCCTGCTGTGTGGTTGTGCTGTGTTTTAGCTTAGCTATTATTAGTAAGTCTTGTTTTTGTATTTCTGCAGCTTTACTGCTAAATATGTATATTATTAGAACATCTATTACGTAACAGTATTCTAAATATATAAGTACGTATACAATAGCAAGTATAAATGTTGGTCTGACAGACTGCCTTTTTCAACAAAGTACATTTCACGCAGAAAGTTGGAAAGTAACAAGAAACAAAACTGTGTGCAAAGCATATGGAATCAGTTTGGTGTTATTTCTCCATAAGAATGCGTAATGACTCCGGATACAGATAAATTAGAGTGTAAGCTTTCACCGGGAAAAGTGAGAGAAAGTAGCGACACGGCTCGCTAGCTATGAAATGAAAGCTGAAAATCAGTCTAATCACAGCCAGAGACAATGATTTATGAGATTCCGGTTGGATAAGGTCTGACGGGTTGTATCAATCTGTAGTAGTTTAGTTAAGTCTGCATTATCGTTCCTTATACTACCAGATTCAAGTCGGCAAAACATTTCTGTGAAAGTTCTACATGCATTTAATCCATATACAGATTTACCAGAAAGATTGGACGAATGCTGCTATAACTAAATAGCACCACTATTTATATCTGGCAGTGCTATTGCTGTAACAGACAACATAGAAGGATGTTCATTGAAGTTTAGCTAGATCATAGATAGAGAACTGGATATATTTATATGTGGGTGTTGTTCTAAATGGAAAGTAATAGAAATGGGAGCCGTGAAGTGAAAGTTGCATTAGCCTATCTACATGCATAACATACGTAACTACACAGATTGGGTTGAGTGTTCAATGTAGTGTGTGGAAGCATGTTTATGTTGTCTACATCCTGTCATATATTTACTATGGGTCTTTTACATGCTATCTCTATTTATCTATCAGGATCCGACGAATCGAAGGCTTAGATGGGCTTAAGCGTTTGGAGGTATTGGACCTGCATGGGAATCAACTTCGATATGTCGATAACTTAGGAGCCCTTTCCTCACTCCGAGTACTCAATTTAGCTGGTAACTTACTCCGCAATATTCGGAATTTGGGACCCTACGGCTTATCATCGTTGAGTGAGTTAAATCTTCGACGAAACCGCATTCGCAATCTCGATGGACTCCAAAAAGCACCTCATCTGAAAAAACTGCTTTTGGCTAATAATGACTTACAGAGGTTAGTGTTATTATTTCAGTACTGTAATAATATATTATACCGTGGTATTGTGGTACCTGCCTTATACATGGGATGCTATCTGTATATTGATAGTGTTCTCTATTAGGTATGTGATTTTGGTTTTTAAAGAAAAGAGAGCATGGCTTGGCTACTTCTGCTGTAATGGTTTGTGTTTTATTTGATTTGATACGTTGTAAATGGTAAATCGTATTTGCTGTGTCATTTAACTCCGGGCTCAGTTGAATGTTGAGAATGTTGACCATGAAAGAAAATTGCGTAGCCTCAAGAGTTTTTTACGTTTTGATGTTTGCTCTTTTTCTTTTGGTAGGGGGATATATCTGTATCCGAATGAGTTTGAAATGCATGTATTTGTGTGTATTTATGATCCCGCAGTCTTTCTTCTTTGTACTCTCTGAGGAAATTGGTGTTTCTGCAAGAACTTCTGTTAGAGCCGAACCCATTATGCTCAGTGCCAGATTACCGAAGTCAAGTATTGACTGTATTCCCTTGGCTGGAGCTTTTAGATCGATGCTCTGTAACTGACCAGATGAGATTAGATGCGAAAATATGGCATCGAAGAAGAATTGCTGAGGACGAAGATAAGCGAAAGGAACACTCTCGACTACGAACTGCACCAGGCTCTCGTGAGCAAATCATTTACCAAGCCCGTCAGCGATGGGAATCTGTAAAGAACTTTGTGAAAAATAGCAATTCGGCTACTAGCAAAGAGCCACTAAGCCCACCAATACCATCCTCCACCTTACCACCACCACCACCACTCCAACAAGACGCTCAATGTAAACACATTCAAGTGGAGCAACATCCAAACACTCCGAGAAGGAGCGATATTGAAAAGCAAAGCGTTAAAGAAGCTGAAGAAGAGCAGCAGACCCTATTAGGCGAATCTGATCAAGAAGTTGTACAAGAAGAAGAAGGCGAAGAGGAAGACACTGAAGCTGAGCGCTTTCAATTCCTTTATGATCAAGATCCTCCAGTGGATGAGTCTGGGAATGAACAGCAGGGAACTTGTGGCAATAATTCAGACTCGACCACTGACCATCATGCTCTGCCTATTTCTTTTAATACTTTTCCTCGTTCAGATACAACCACAACTTCTCTCATGATTGATGATCCTCCCACAGGAATTCGTGTCAATAGCAATCGGAACGGCAGTAGTGGTAGTGCTCGTGTTGGAAATCTACCGTCAGAATTACATTCATCTCGAACAACAACAGCTACGAGTAATTCCAACGTGACGACCCAAGGCCAGCATAACTCTTGCTATACAAATATCAACATGATCAATTCAGTTGGCAGTGGCAGGAGTCGTCAGGACCATAATCATTCTTCTGCTGATCAACAACAAATTGACCCTCTGTCATCTCCAATCTCCGACCAGGGAAAACACAATCAACCTCCCTTGTCTGCAACCACTGACAAAGACAAAGGAACGAAAATCGCTGTTGTAAGACCATTAGTTCGAGATGTGCATTTTAATGAGAACAAAGTTGAGGGGAGTGAGCAGACACAGCATCCCACTAATTCAGATGAGCTTAAATTACACGATAATGATAATGGTGTCGGCCTGACTGGAAGCGCTAAACAGTCTGATACTTTACAATTTCAAGTGTCCGGGCAGCCTGAACTGATAAGACTGGAATCTCCCAGTTGTTCGAGTAGTGCCACCGCCACTGCTTCTGCTTGTGGGAAAAAAGAGGAAAAAGGGAAAGCAGATGATGGTGATCAGGTTGCTGGAAGGTTGACAAAATTGGAAGAGGTGAGAAAAGAAAAGAAAGGGGAGGAAGTAAATGCAAATGTAATGGGGAATTTTGAAAGAGATACGACACAGAAGTTAGCGGAGAAGATATCGCCGGGCATAGAAGAACGGGGCATATGTTCTCGGAGAAGTGATCGTTTGTTGAGACGAAGTGCCTCTACATGTCTTCTTCCAGTCGGTGATGGTGGAGCGTGTGGCCAAGAAACTGTAGCTGCTCTGACTCCCTGCCCTACTTCTGCCGGTGCATCCGCAACGTTCGCTGAGTCGAATAAACACAAGTTATCTTTCCTAAGAAACCTCAGGAGTGCTAGTTTTGATGTGCGTTTCCCCTCATCTGACTCTGACAGTTCGGATGACACGTGCAGTATCGCCACCTCTAATGCCACTTCCGATCTCAGTCCTCGCAGGGGGCTCAGGAAACAACTCTTCCCAAGATCACGTCCTCGGCTCAAAGTACTGATTTACATGGTTTTTCTCTTACTTTATAAACCCCGCATCATCTATGCATGCAGCAGGTTTCCTAAGCCAGGGCTATTAATATGATGCATGTCCCTCTTTAACTACAGTCTGTTGACTACACATTATTTTTCATAACCTTTCAACCTACCGTATGGCTCAAGGTCTCCAGAACAATTTTATAGCTTTTTCCAGGAAATTTACTTTGTGTTGTGGTTGTCGTATGCCTAAAATATTCTGTGAACTTGTGAAATAGCTGGTGTAACATAGACTTTGCAAATATCTGCAATCATGTGGTTACAATACAATAATTGTAGTCTCATATGTCAAATCATATATAAAAATTACTTTCACTGCTCTGGTTTACATCTGTTGACCTGCTTTCTCTGTTCCATACATTTATATTACGTGTAAGTCGTAAGGATTTATAGGAATATTGAACAGACCAACAGTTTTAATACTACTTATATACATGCGTAAATTGCAGTAACAATTTTATTATAATAGTTTCGTTCTTCTGGAGCTGATCGTGTTAACCTGCGTGCTCAAAGCAGCATCGTGACAATGGGTCGACGTCAAGGCGTAACACTACCTGGGGCATCCAGATACGACTCCGGGAAGGGAACAGGAAAGCCAGGAACGGGTATTGTACGGAGATGCGATTCTGCAGCGGTTGGGGAGACAAGCCCTCCTACACCGATGAGAAAGCAAGGAACAGACTACTTGGTGGAGATCGATGGGAAAATCCTGAGTATTTATGGGCAAGGTGCCCTCAAACATACCTTAATGGTATGTGAGTGATTCATTGGGTTCTGTATTATTTATTGTATTGCTCATATACGTATTACCCCAAGGATTTTATATGAATTGCAAGTGTATTGAAAACACAACCGAATTTATAGGTATATTATTATTATGTATTGTGTTTTCCAATATTATGAATACGACCACGTCTGTCTGTAAGAACATTACGAGACTACACGTAGCCCGTAAATGTAAGACCTCTTCTAAACCTAGGACGAAGCTCCATGTGCATATGTGAGGGAATTGGGAATAGCTTTTATTCATTCTGGAATCTCGGCAATATTCGTTGATGCATGCAGAGATGCGAAAGGATTCAGCGGATGCGGACAACGCACAGCCAAGACTTATTTACCTCATGCTGCTGACTATTTGTTATGTTTTGTGGTTTTAGTGTACCTACCAGCAGTAGACTTACTAAAACATCGTACAATGTGCCCGGCTACACAATCCTAATAGCAATAATAACAGAAACAGATTTAATGTGTAACTATTCAATTCTTGTTGTGCTGGCATAGCAAATCTTTCTTTGTGGGACTTTCCCACTTTGGAAAGTCTAGTCTGTATATTTGTACCTTGAATGTTCCTTGTACAGACAGAGAGTGAGTAGAACAAGAACGATTTGGTTAACTTTAACTTATTCCATTTGGCAATTTGATTCATAGGGGTTTCCGGCAAGTGTGACTTGCAACGTAACCACAGCCAAATTTCACTATATTTCATATGACAGTATCATCCCTTACTTTGGCAAGTTGAGACAGATTTATCCATCCCTGGAGCACTTCCAGTTTCGGTAGCCTTCCATACTTTTACCACTTTTCTACTATGTAGTAATAATACATTAGTATAGCTACCTATATAATTTTCTTTTCCGGCTGTCACGTTTTAGTGTAATATATTTGTATGTGCATGATGACTTAGTGTGATACAAATATAGAATCATTGATGCATAGCCTTTAAACGCTTGTCTATATGTACACACATATATTTTCTTGTTATTTCTTCCCGTATGGTATGCGAGTTATGAATTGTCACATATTCTGTAAAATTGTCTGTTTCAGAGCTAATAATCTGGGAACACTGGCACAGCTAAATGCATTAGCAGATTTGCAAGGACTGACGTCTCTCCATATTGCCAAAGAAGGAAATATTGTAGTCCAACACGAATTGTGGCCGCACTATGCCACATACAGACTCTCCCACTGGGGTCTTCAAAATGTCAACGGAAAAGAGGTAACCTGACACAATCCCATTGCTTCTTTTGCCAGTACAATTATTATTATTACAAATAATGCAGAACAAAATGATGTTTCACATCAGCCTTCCGGTGTTTTCGAGGAAAGATTGTGCTTTTGTCTGTATCACTAATATGCTTATGGAATTTGATACCCGCTGTTGGTGAAAGTTAGCTCTAATTTTATTACAACACGCGCTCAATGTTACAATCTAATTAGCTTCTAGTTATTCTAATTTTGTTCTACGTTTTGGTGTGTTTTAATTAGTGCCCTTAGTGTTGCTTTAATTGAAGAGCAAGATGTAGTGTAAGGTTGAGTGACTAACCCGTGTTTTGTACACTTACAGGTGTCTTCAGAGTATCGTGGAGGAACTCTGAGCAGCCAAGCGAAAGGGTTTGAATCCTTAGGCTATGTGGCTCTCTCATGTCTACCGCAAACAGCTCTGACACCTTTGGCAAAACGTCTTCATATGCTACACTGCTTTTGCTGCTGCTCTCCCTCAAGCTCTTCCGACGATTCAGGTTACTTACCACCACATTACATAATCATCCTGTCTCTCTCCATCTGATCACTGACACTTTATCTCTTATTCTATGAAAATTCCAAGTTAGCAGAAATACGATGCAAAGATACGCGTACTATACATGGGGGAGTATAAAATTTTACATTGTGCCAATTATTGTACTAATGTTATGTAGGCAGACGAAAAGCAACTGGTCCTAATGGAAGCCCTTCAGAATCTTCAGGCAATATTTGCACTTCATGGGATGACGATCCTGTTCTTCTCGATGTCATTGGCAAAGAAGCATTGGTTTACACACCACCGCTTCCGGTAAACTATTTTATTACTCCACATGAAAAGTTGTCACAAAAGGAACCATGTTACCTAAGTTCGAACCTGCAGTTATAGTTGCATATTATCGTATATAATCTAATCTACCATATACAGATAATATTTGTACATAGTGGTGTTTCACAAAAGATTGGTTACAGTAGATTATAAAAAAGCCGAACATGTAGCTTAGAAATAAATGTAGGTAATGTAACAAACTGATTTCGAGAGTGATAGATAGAGAGTTTATCCAGTACATGTAAATTGTGTAAAGAATAGTACAATGAAGTTATAGTACTGATTGTGAGGTAATGCATGTTCCATCATACCTGTCTTATAAATATGTCACGTTACATTAACAGACTAACTTCGCCTTGAAATGCGAGTACCTAATGTAGTTTCCAAGAAATCTTTCTTTCACTTATACCTGAAAAATTTACTTCCAAACGTTTCCGTTTGAAGAGCCAACTGTTTGTTGGCCGATTTAGTCCTACTCTCCTGGCACGTACTGTACAGAACCGTTAAAAGTTTTCTGTGCAGTACATATCGTGATATGTAATATGACACAGTTCAGTTTAACCGCAGCATATATGTAAGCAAAGTTTGAAAAGAGACGTCCATTAGTCTCTTGTAAGTTTTAGTTTACTCTAAATGCATCTGTCTGTCATGTTGACTTCTTTGGTAGAAAGACGCAGAAAAATTACAAGCTGGGTCTTAAAGGAAACGCACGTTGGGTTGATTTGGCGTGCGAAGTGAAAGAAGATGTAAAAGTCCTAATAACCTAGTGAAGTGGCAGCTTTGTAACTTTGTTAGACGTGTCTTGTTAAATGAGTTAGACTTATGGCCTCTGCTTCATCTACATAGTGATCTAGATAATGCTTGTTACTTAAACCCTTAGACCTTTTTATGTCAGTTTGTCATTCTTTATAAAGACTGTTTTTACTCGGGGTTTTTGTTCTATTTAATACCCACAGGATAAGGAAGATGAAGGGAAGGACGGAAATGGCAGCAGCAACAGTGGCCGTACGGAGACACTACATAAAATAATTAATTCAGGATGTGAGATTTTAGAGAAGTTAGATATGCTGGAGAAAGTTTGGCCATCACTCATGACTGAAGTGATTCAGGACATTCTCATGGATTATCTCTTCATGGATAACTATATGAAAAAAGAATTGAAAAAGCTACAAGACACAGCCTTGCTAAGTAAAAAGACATCACATATGTGAAAGCAACCTAATTTATTATTTACTGTATATTTGTGATATTTAAAATTATCTGTAGAATAGTTTCTCAACGATTCTACTGTGTATGTGTAAATGTATAAGTGTATTGAATCTATTCATCAATATTATTCTTACCAGTGAATAAAACTGCATCAGTTAAACATTTAGTTTGTTTGAATGAGCTAGTCAAATGCATGTCATGTAGATAAAACATTTTCTCAGGTTAACCTAATGACCTAATTAATTTTATTCTCATAATAATCATCACATTCTATAGTATGGTAGATACAAAAGCATCCATACTTCAGTTTTTTCTATCAAATAATTAAATATGAAATATATCTGATGAGTCTACGAGGAATAAAATCATAAATTGTTGAATTCTGTTCTGACAAGCCACATGTACATTTGTGAGACAGCGTAAATCATTGTGTCAGTTAAGTTGCGTCACAGTTGTAAGTCACTTGTGTCTACTGTGTACAGCAACTGCATATGCATACTGGGGACACTCGTACTCGCTCGTGAGACAACAGAAATCGATTTCAATTCAATATTGATATACACTGGAAGGAGCTATTTATTTTATACTAAAGGAAACAAATAAGCAACATAAGAAATGTCACTAATTTTATAAATGCAAATTTAATGTTAGATAGCGTAGGATATTAAGTTAGTTAATTTGGTCACGGCCGTGACTTGGGTCTCTGTACTGTAGTACTCTGTGTTTTAAAGTGGCCTAAGGTTCGAGACAACAAACTGGAGTTTTGGGGACATCTGACTTCACCAAGTTAATATAGTTTTGCCACAACTACAAGGCGGGAGTTTTGCATATTATTATCCATTCTTCCAACCAAATCATAACAAAACAAGTTCGTCTTCTGTGAAGACTCTAGTCCAGTTGTCCAGTAAATCAAGCCAGAATTGTCAGACTTTTTCAAATAATTAGTGTTGCTGAATTTCCTAATGTCCACCCGAAGAAGGAAGGGTGGATCTACTTGATTTTGATCCACTAAAACTTCCAACACTTCCAAGTTGTTGCAGTGAGTTGTTTTTAAGTGTGGTAACATTCAACATTTTTTCTAGATAGTATAGTTTAATAATAAACTAACAAATTGTACTTTATTCATAATACTAATTTTGTTTGTCTGTTTATTTGCATAGATATATATTTATTGATGACCATTCTATATGCAAGCCGAAAAATGCCAGCTACGGCAAAATCTAAATCGACTATTGGAGTCGATGTAAAATCGCCCATTTCTTCGGGGTTAGAAAGTGATGAAGGAGCTTCTCCATCAGTGTCAGATTCGGAATCAGAATCATCATGTTCTTCTACTCCTTCTTTAAAAATTGTGTGTGATGCAAGTTTCAGTACACCAAAAAAGAAGATTCTAACATGTGCACCTGCAACTCCTTCGAGAAATACTAGAAAACGAAACAGTATTTCAACGAATAGCAAAACTACCGGAAATGGGTCAAACACTCAATCTGCCTTGCTTAAAAAGTCAATTGCCAAAAAATGTAACCAAATACCAAGCAAAATGATGCTAAGATCCAGACCTAATTCTGCTGCATGCAAAACTCGTAACAAAAGAAGAAGAACGAAGTCCGAAAGAAATAGACAAGCAGGTAAACCAGACAAAACCTTGGTTGTTGCTGAAACGAACAGGGAAGAAGCCTCAGTGGCCCTTGACGCTGAAATCGACCGAGTATTAGAAGAAAAAGCAGTCAAAAACAATTTGACGGCCACCAACGTAAAAAACATTATTCATCAAATTATAACTAATAATTCAGTAAGGAAAATGATTGTCCGAACAGTAAGGACGAAGACGAAATTAGATGAAAATGGCAGTTCTGACGACGAAAATTTTTATGAACCTAAATTAACTCGGGCAAAAACTAAAGAACTAATGGAAAAATCGCAACTTTGGCCCATCGTTGGAACCCCTGTGAAAGTTATGAAAAAACCAAGTGAAACACATATGCTAATTAATCAGGACCTTCCAGAAGACTCTAGTGGGGACGAAGAGTATGTACCAAAGGAAAACGAGCTGCATCTTGTAAGAAATAATAAAGTTGACGTTTTTCAGTTTCTTAAAAACGAATCATTTGATGAGTATGTATTTGAATTTTATTTATTTATTTAGAGTGAAGATGAAAGTAGCAGTGTAGCTTCCCACACGAGTGATATTGGGTCCCCAATGGTGCCATCACAAAGAGAGGATTGCCAATTACATTTTGTCAGAGAAATTCAGTCTCACGCAAGTGACACTGTATTTAAAACTCCACCACCAAAAATTACCTCCAAGAATCAAATCGATGTAAGCCCCACCATTTTTTTATTTACCTCACTCAATAAGTACCTTCACTTCGTAATACAATAAAACTACTTTTTCTGCGAGAAAATAGAGCATAATTTTTATTAACTTATTTTGCAGAGTGCGATCGGTTCTCGAACAAGATCAAAGTTGCCTCTTACTGATACCCTCATAGAAACTTTAGAACTGCAATTAATTCCTCCAGATATTACCACTGATATGTACCATTGGGGAGAATCAGACAATGAAGACTATTTGGCTTTTCTCAAAGACTTTCTTCTTCCGCAAACACAAAATGAAAATAATGACGATGAGGAGGCTGATCCTGAGTACAATGTTATGGAAGATGAAGAAGATGATCATGATCAAGAGGAGCATCGAAGGGATCGTGCTGTAAAAGTTTCCAAAAAAGAACTGAATGAGTTGGTCGCAGAACTGTTCGATGAATGTCATTTATCCAGCGCAGATGAAATTGACGATCTTCATATGATTCAAAATCTGCAAGTAGCCCATTCCAGCTGTAGTAATTCTATTTCCACACTTGATAAGAAGAGAACGGGACCCTTCCCTACGTTTAATGAAAATCTAGTTGTAAGTGTAAAAATACTATTCAGCATTTTAAATTATACTTTCAGTTTTAACTAACAATAAGAATGAAATAATATTATAGCGAATAAGTTTAAAAGCCGCAATTAAGGTAAAGAAATAATTGATTAATGTTTGAATGCAGACAAATTATTCAGAAGTTAACACCCCTACTAAGATGGAGATTAAAAACCTGGAACCTGTGAAACAACTAGAGAGCATTAATAGTCCACCTGTAAATACAGGAACAGAAGGGCATAATAATATCCAAACGGATTCGTCTGATGTTGCAGTGGTTTTGAAGCAGGCAGAGAAAGAAAATCAAAAAAGTTCGGCAGAATGTCACAACTCTGACAAGCGGGATGAAAATTGTTTAGTGATGGTTGGTGCAGTTAACAGTGAAGTAAATCATTATGAAAACGGGACATTGTTTAACGCAGATACGATTGAAAAATTGAGGCTTCAGCTTCGACAACATCTTCAGTTGTTGGCTCAAACCTACGCTCTTACAGCATCAAGAGGGACAGCTAATTATAAAACAATGGCAACTAGTGCAAAGTCTATGATTGTAAGTGAATTGATTTTTCTTACATGTGTATATGTAGAACACAATTGCAATTGTACACATTATGTATTACTAGTATTACTGCCATTAATATTGCAATTTACTTCAAACTTACTTTCAGATGGAGATAAACAATTTTGCTGTTGTAAATGGATCGAATTCTGTATTTTTAGTGGAAAATTTGCAGTATGCTAAACAGATATGTCAAGAATGGCCGATATCGCCGTATAAATCACCGATAAAGTAAAAAATACATTGATACAATATTTATTTATTCGCTTTACTATGATTATAGTTTTAAAATTGTAACTTTTTGTAGGAAAAAGATTTTAGAGGAAAAATTCATGAACGATGAAGAATATTATGGAGATACAAAAGATTTCCCACTGCAAGTGATTAAACTGATTGCCAATAGTCCAGCGTTTATGTATCCTCATCTCCTTCCTTTAAACTATGATTTGCAAAGCGATGTGAAATTGTACTTTGGCACATCTGAAGATTGTCTTTTGGTAATGGGAGTCGATCAATTAAAAGATGAAAATCTGCCAACAAAAGTTGTAGCAGAATTACTATCCAACATTACTTTGCCAGCCAGAAGTCCGGATCAAGTTTATCATCGTCTTAAAAATGTGAAAAAATTGAATTACTCCAAGGGTGATAATGTCATCAGTGTAAGTTTTAATGTATTAACATGCATTGAATTTTTTATGGCTATCATAGTATAATTTAGCTTTCTTTAATTGTATTTTGACTTCTTGTTTAGAATTATTTTAAATATGGACGAATACCGGCAGCAAAATATATAGGATTGGATGTAAAAGAACCGATCGCTCCAAAGGACCAACCGAAAGAAAATTGCCCTGATCTTTGGCAGAAACTTATGACTCGAATGGTAATTACCAATTTATTTTCAATACAATTTTATGACCAGAGATAAATCAGGAAGATGTTGTATAATTTAAATTTTTGTATTTTGATCAATTTTACAGAATTATCAATCACAATATTTTTTAAAAAAGAATGCGCATAAATCTAAAGGAAAAGGTTCTGGTAGAAAACTAAACTTTGACGCTATGACCCCATCAGGTTCAAGTAAAGCAAAGAAAGCAAAACGTGAAGAATGTATTGTGTCGAAGAACTATTTTCCAATTGAGCATTCTCCTGATGTGACTGCGTTCCCCTTGTTAAATTCGAATGGCAGTCCAGGTGCATACGTTTTAATACCAAATTTTGCTTTAAAGCCGCCAATCCAAGTGACACCCCCTAAAATCAATTTAAATTTAAACCCATCGATCCAAGTGACACCCCCTCAAATCAACTTGAATTTAAAGACGCCGGTTCAAGTGACACCCCCTCAAACCAATTTTAATTTAAAGCAACCGATTCAAATGACACCCCCTCAAATGAATTTCAATTTAAAGCCGCCGGTTCAAGTGACACCCCCTAAAATCAATTTAAATTTAAACCCATCGATCCAAGTGACACCCCCTCAAATCAACTTGAATTTAAAGACGCCGATTCAAATGACACCCCCTCAAATGAATTTCAATTTAAAGCCGCCGGATCAAGTGACACCCCCTCAAACCAATTTGAATTTAAAGACGCCGGTTCAAGTGACACCCCCTCAAACCAATTTTAATTTAAAGCCACCGATTCAAATGACACCCCCTCAAATCAATATCAATTTAAACTCGCCAATTAAAGTGACACCTCCAAACACTAATTATAATTTAAAACCCCCTATCAGAGTGACACCCTCCAAAATAAATTTTACTTTAAAGCCGCCCCTCCAAGTGACACCCTCAAAAATCAATTTGAATTCTTTGGATTCAACGACTACATCAGTTTATTCTCATCAACAAAGTTTGGAACAAAGATTCGGTTCTGCGAATACAGAAGACGGCAACTGTGCTAGAACAAGAGTTTACATTCGAAAGCCAATAATTGATTTTGATACTGACGATGATTCGATTCAAGCTGAACCTGAAGGATGTTTTGGCCCGGAAGATCCTCTAGACACTGACGCTTGTGAGGAGTCTGCATCCGACACTGAATATGCACAGAGTGATCGTGTGATTGAGACCATTGATTTAGCTGATGATGACGATTTACAAGATTCAGACGGGCAGGGATCAAAGGACGGAAAAAGTCACAATAATCAGAATTCTGGAAATGATAGTAACAATTCTGAAAACGTCAATAGAAAATGTGATGGTGGGACAAGTGCTAACATATCGGGAGCAGGAGGTTGTACTGGCGGAAGTGGTGACGGAAGGGATGATAATGAAGACCATGACAAAAAATATACAAACTTGTCCACAGACGAAGACATTAACTCCGGTGCAAAGAACGATGAAACTGACGACGACGTAGAAGATGAGCCTGTCATTCCCAAAAAGAAGATTAAGTTAGACCCTTCTTTGGCGAATAATGAAACTGTAGAGCCAACTACAAGTGCAAAATGTGATAATGTCGGTAGGCAAATAAAAAAGTTCAAACGCAGTCCAGCAGGTCCGTCTAAAAAACGTCCTTCAAAATACAATGTGCAATCTGCAGCAAAATTGTTGGAAGATTCTGAACAAGATCATCAAATGCAATCGGAAGTCGAAGATGGCAAGCTGAACCTAATTCATATTTCGCTTTACTAATGTCACTCAAATAACAGTAAAATAATAATTTTTTACTCAATTTCAGCTTTCACCGATGTGTTTATTTCAAAAGTACAAAGTACTGTGGAACCAAAGAGCCCCGCTGTTTACAATGCCTTTATTCAATTGTTATGTGATCAAGGAGAATGTCCCGTTGGGGAGCATCAACTATACAACAAGGTCAGTACAATTGAAATTATATCCCTGCTTAATTAATTGTAATTAAAACTGAAAGTAATTCAATGTGTCAACTATTCAGGTGGCAGTTTTACTTAAAGATTATCCAGAACTGGTGAAAGAGTTTGGATCAATGTTGAGGGAAAATTCTTCTGGTGAAGATGACGTTTATGATTTTGAATGTACACAAGAAAGTCAGGCTCAAATTCATTTTATGAAACTACTTATGGTAACTTACAACTGTTACAACTCTTTAAAAAAAATTATAATCGCATACCATTCGAAATGAAATGGCACTAACCTGTATTTATTTCTGTTGCATCAGAAATGGACTACAGATTCTCCTCAACTTCGAAATAAGATTTTACACAAAATCAAAATGCTGCGAGAGGATCCAAAACTAACTGAAAAAGATGTGATAGAAATGGCCGAAAGTTTGTTCCTAGGAAATTCAGTTATGATCAAGGCATTTCAGGATTTATTTCTTGAGATTTTTCGACCACAACCAATGTATGTTGCTTTCGTGTCAATTTTATTGTCAATAGCATTGGTCATTGTGAATGTAACTTACATTTTTTTATATAGTGACAGTTCGATCGACTTTGAACAAATTGACCTGGAAATGGAAGATCATCTTGATTCAGGTGATGATATTCATACAGAAGTCGTAAAGATCCCTGAAGAGACATGTGTACCTGCTACAAATACATGTCCATGCGTTTGCCACTCTAACAAGACAAACGTATCGTATACTACTAGACTGAAACATTGCAATAAATGTTCTCTTAAAGTAAGTGGCATAAATAAAACATTGTTCAAAATTATGAAAACTAAAAACTATCGACACTAACAAGTTTATTATTTATATTTATTATAAAAACATTTTTCTTTCACAGTTTCAAGAAGGCAAAGTCTTTGTACATCACGGTAGAGTAATGAGACCAGTTAACATTGCCCTGGCAAGTCCGGGCTCAGCGAAAAAAATTATCGCTGGAACAGCGTGCGTACGTTGTGTGCAGACATCACCAAGAACTTCCACCTTAGCACCAGTAACAAAAGAAAGTACTAGTCCTCCAGTCAAAAGAGTTGCCAAAGCCACCGTTGTACCTGCAACTGAACAGCATTTGGACAATAAAGAATTAGAGGAAAGTGATGAACTTCATATAAATGAAGAGGCTCAAGATAATAACGTTGACATGGAAGACGGAGAAATTATCGACGACGACGAGGATGAAGAACCCAAACATAAATCACACACAGTGCAACCACAAACGGGTAATAATAATACGGCAATGTTTAGAGTGTTTTATGTAATTAGAATTAATATTGTGTCAAAATACTTAAGCTTAATTTATTATATCGATTCATTAATAGCTTCTACAGCGGTTCATAATAAATCATCAAATGAAACAGCAAAACCTGAACTTAAGCCATCGTCATCAATAGCTGCAACTTTACAATGCAATGCACCTTTTGAACCACCGGCGGAGAAAGTGAAAGTGCAAGACGTTGAAAAAAAGTGGACGATGGATGAAGATAAGATAATATTAATGACTTGTCAGGCAGAAAGAAATGTAGATGTGGCACTGGCAAAATTAGAAACTGTGATGACTTCTCGCAGTAAACAAGAGGTGAGATTGTACACTATTTAATGGCTTTTTTTAATTATGGCCAAATAATGGATGTGCAATAATAGTTTAAAATGTTAAAATATTTATTTGGGCAATTCTAGATTAAGAAAAGGTTTGCAGAGCTCATTAGGATCCTTCAGTCAGCAGTTCGAAGTGGCAAAATGGAAAATCAGGGAAGGGCAAACGAACCTCCAAAATAACATGTAAGATCGATATAATACTATTAGTTTAGTTTTTTTAGGCAGAAAGTGATATTTTTATTAATTAATTACGTTCAATTACATTGTTCACATTCACAACATTGTTGTCTAAATAAAGCATAATGCATGTAAAGCATTTCAAAAAGTACAATCGGCTACACTGAGAAAGGCGTTTTAAATTTTGTTGCATTAACGTCAAAATGCATAAGTTACATTTTTGGTATATTTGTCAGTCACATACTGTCGAAAATTATTAGAGCTCGAGCTGCAAGTTTTAGTGTGGCTTATATATTTATTATTTTTGAAACATTTACAAGATATGTAACATGTAGTAATTAAAGGCACTCACTACGTGACATTTTGATTGAGGCTAAATAGAATTCATGCAATGGAGAAAAGTGATATACCTTCAAGAGGTCTCGTCTCTAATACATAGCTAATTTATTTCAGTAAATTGTAAAAATGCGTGTAAATACCGACTGGAACAAACAATCTTGAACACATTTCCTTAAATATTTCTCTATAGTGGGTAAATTAAATATGCAAAATAAATTATAGGTTATATTTACTTACTGATACATACAGTAGGAAGTTCATAGAATTTTCTTTTCCCTGTCCAAATTGTCAGTTTTAATGTTATGCATTCATGAGCTTCACCTAGCCACACTTAATAAAATTATCAACGCGAAATATTACATTGACATGTTCACCAGCCGATTGTCATTGTCAGGCTAACTATTTGTATCCATCTATCTATTAGAACATCTTCAAATTGCAACTAATTTTCTAATCACCTTAACTTAGGATAGCTTCAGCTTGTCACATCAAATATTGATTCTCAATACATTCTTCTACTTTTATACATAGCACTCTTATGAAAGAATAGAAATAATTAAGAATAAAAAATTATGTCAAAAAATTGCACCAATTCCCAATAAATGCGTCGAATGATCATTATCACAGTTAACTTCCGTAGGGTTACATTACATATTCTAGTAGTCAGCCAGCACCATATTTAGGTAATATAGTGTCCTACAGCGCAGCGTTGGTCAATGACTCGTCATTATGTCATCAAATCATATTACCTAACACATTTAGTCAGAATTTTATACCCGTTTGTACTACACTTAACTTGACTTAATACTCAAATTACATAATAATAATTCAATACAAATTATTTCCAATAAGAGGTACATGTGAAGACAAACGGTAATGTTTTCTAATAATTACAAGTAATGAAAAATGACGATATTCACACAATGTTGGAGCACAACCTTCGACTGCGACAAATGAAATAGGAGTCCAGTCGTCGTTTGGAAACCATTCGGAAATGAATATAGCCCAGTACCAATAAAATCACAACGCTTATGTACACCACCATAAAAATTCCAATATCAGTCAGGCTAAAGAAAGAAGATTTTGAAGTTCCATTGCTATGCAATTCGCCATTTGCTTCTAACTGTAAAGATTCTGCTTGTTCAGCGTTCTGAACACCACCTGCCATTCGTTCCGGTTTAGAGTAAACGCTAATTAGATAATCTTGCACTCTCTTTTCGTCGTAATGTTCAGGACCCACGAAACATCTGGGACACTGTCTGATGTTAGGATACAACTGCTTAGGAAATGAAGGGTCCTCGCTCACAGTACCTTTAAGTCTGAAATTATCAATTAAATTTTGGTTTAATTTTTTTTCTCCAATTTTAATTTTAATTTTTGTAACAAACAAAACGTTGCTACCTTAAGTTGACTTTATTGTGGGCTCTCCATAACCACAAGGCTTGCTCGTTTATTGGCTTTATAAAGAGAGCATTTTCCTTTGAAACCATATTGGTGAAATGCTGGGAGCAATCAGTGCATCCAAAAAATTCTTTAACGTACCCGTGTATTGCATCTAAAACTTTAATGTCGTCATTTTTTTCTAATGCAATTACAGTTAGCGTATGAAACAATCTCCATAATCCGCAAGTATAACCCCGTCGTCCTGAAATTATATTTGAAAATTATAGTTGTGGTAGTGCAATTAAATTATGCTAGCAAATCGATATAACTGTTAATATTAACGTACCTGGAATAGATCCTTTACAATCTTGCCAAGTAGAAATGTCAACATCCCAAGGATGTAAATCAACTTCTAATTCAGTCAGCTTATCAAAATATTCTTGGTCCTAAAATTCATCAATAAATGTTAAGAACTAAAAATATTACTAAAATACTGTTACGCAATACTGTATTTTGCATGAAATATTATAGTTACATTGATTTGGTTAAGGGGATGTAGCCAAGTCTCAAACTTTAGAAAAAATAGTTTAGTCTCCCGCCGATCTGCCGGAAATAATTGGCTGAGAATTGCCATATAATTTTTTAACGCTGTTAGCTTGGACCCTTCAATTGTTTTGACTAGACGAATGTCATTGTGCAAAGAATTTCTCACAGCATGGATCAGGTCTTCCATGCTGACTTTATCTTCTTTCAGTTGTATGTTAATTATACTTTTCACTTCCTCTTGTTTAAGAGCCAGAGCCGTAACCACTTCTTGTGTTTCTGAGCTGCAAACAAAATAATGTTTATACATAATCGAATCCTCGAATTTTTTTCATGAAAATTACAATATAAGGGATTCACATAAAAGTCTTTAGAAAATGAATTTAAAAATCGAATAAACTACTTACACAATATCAGCCTTCACCAATGCTCCTTTCGTAAGTACATCAACTAGATTTACATTCTTTGGCAAGTGAATAGGTCCAAAACTTGAATCACGTTTAATGTATCCTGCAGCAGGCCACCCTTCTAATTTTAGTCGTGAATACATTGGATTCCTTCTATTAAAACGATAAACTCGGATTTTCGGATACTGGCTCAGTTCAAGAGCCGATTCTTTCCCAATGGTAGAGTTCTGGCCTTCAAACACAAATACGAGAAAGGATACTTGAGGATCAAACGTAAAATCTGACCAAAATTGGTTTTCATCTTCTGTTATGGGCGCATTGTGACTAGGAAAAAGCTTTGGTATCATTGCGGTCAAATTTTCCATTAGTGAATGTCTCATGTCCCCTATAAGGTCAGATCTTGTAAACCTCGAACCTCGATTAAGAACTTCCTTTCCATTTGCATCGTTCTGTTAAAACATTTATCAACACATTAAATATCTCTTGGTAAATTACTATTATGTTTACAAAAGATAGATAGTGTCACTTTACTATTGTGTGTTCTGCATTAGGAGGAAATATTAGTAGAGTTGGGTAACCCATGATTTCATATTCCCTACACGTCTGAATATTGTTTTCATCAGCAC
>JABASD010000515.1:0-70494 GCA_019776165.1 Pogonognathellus flavescens
ATAATGTACTCTTGTTTTTTGGATAAAATGTCAACTGTAGAAAAACTGTAGATAGTCTTAAGACTATCTATAGACTACATTATGATAGAGAATATCTTTGGCTTCCAGACGACGTTTTCGAATTTTCTGTATGGAATAGCTATTTTGCGGATTAGCTGAATGTCACAGCTAAATATTAATTCACAATCAAAATCAAAGATGACTAGTACCTAATTCGCCTTAATAGTGTTTGCATCCTGACATCCTGTATTAATATTATAAGTTATGAGCATGTGAGTCACTTTCGCCATTGTGTATACTTCACAGACTTTTATATTTCTTCTGACTTCTACTTCTACATAATTTCATAGCCCTATTATTACTACAGACTTGTTTGTAAACAAAGAGGTTTCTTAGAATATTTCCTTCGTGAGAAATGCTTTCAATCATTTCTCTTTCGGTTTGCGGTCTGACGTAAAATAGTATTATGATGATTCATTATTCTTGTAGGTGACATAAATGTACACATTATGCTCTACATACTTTACATGCTATACTTACATGTTGATGAGATCATGTATTATGATGATCAGGAGGTTTAAATAAATTGAACCGTAATATAATCGCTGCCGAAATTTAATTAAATTAACAAAGCGACAGCGTAATATTATTATTCTATAACTACTTTTTGTTAGAGGAAAATTTGTTATAATCTGCATTATATAGTCAGCTAGCGCATTTTAAAATGCGGCATTGATTGTTTTTACCAAAATCGGTCTTTCTGAGTCCGAATTTATTATTGCAAATGAGAAGCATTTGTAGCGCAGATGGCTAATACAATACGCCAAAGTCTCCAATTTGTATAATTACTGAAATTACTAATTGACAAAGGATTGCGTTAGAAATTGTATTTCGACAGTTTGGGTCAACTGAATGAAAAGTTAGGAATAAATCGACACTCCTTTTACATTAAATTTGTGTTCAAACAACTTCGCATATATGACAGTTAAATTAAAGCATATCATTTTACGATTTGATAGCATTAATTTTTGTTCATATAATATGGCTAAAACAGACATTTGACACTGGCTTGTATTAAGAAAACTGAAAAATATCTAGCATTGTAAAATAATTTTTGAAACTTGATGGAAGTGATTGAATCGACTGACAAATCCTAAAATAATGTTGTATTAAAATTTTTGCAGCAGACTGACTTTTTGTCAATTAATCGTATAACAAAAAAGTTTGCATTTGCCATTATGCCGGTTAATTTCACCACGATAGCAATTGGAAGCATTTTTTTATATCATCTTCCGTTCAGTTTAAAATTTCAAACCAGTGGACCCATGATTAGAATTATGGTCAAGAAAAAATAAAGAAGTAATAAATGTTTAATTAAATCATACCGATGAAGATGACAGAAATCCACACACTGACGAGAACGAGTTTTACACTTAACATCTTTGTATAAAATGCACTTGCCACTTGCAGTAATTAATATTGTAACTAAAAACTGGAATATTATCTTCTCAAAATATTCTCCGAAATGAAAATAGTATACCTACAAAATTTCCTTTATATTTATTTCGATATTCCTAAACGATTAGTTGAAGAATCTCTGTGTGAAACGAAACTGGGTAAATTGAGACAAATGATCGTCGTTGATACCCAATGCTCTATGCGGAGTACAATGAATTTAATCTTCACAGTGTACGGTGATGGTCATAATGTAGGATATAGATATTGTCAGTGGATTTTTATAGTGTTGAATCGATGATAATGATTATTTGTCACTTGTTGTGTGCCAAATATTTCTGCGGTAACAGTGTTTGGAAGAAACACCACCTTTAGCTAACCATTAACCAGACTAACAGGAGGATGAAATCATGCAAAGTTAAAATGAAATGAGTATGAGAAAGGTCGTCTCACGTCACCTCTTCTCCTGTAATGGATTCAGTTGAAAAGTATTATTCGCTTGTTATTCAACGTGTGGATGTGTAAGGCTAAGGTGTATACGGCATAAGCAAGGTATTAAGTGTGGTGAACAATATATCATAACATGCAATCCTAACCCCAACTACAGATATCAGATAGCTGTGCTGTGCCGAAAAGACTTTATACTTGACTAGGCATTAATTTGATTTTCCAGTATTTATTTATGCATTATTGCATATCTTTTTTTTGTCTACTCCTTTATTTCTCTCTCTCCTGCCTTTTTCTGTTGTATTGAACATGAATCGTTACGTTTACAACTTGCTAGTACACATCTGGTCAAGCGAAAGAAGCCAACAGATACATTCTATTATATATAATAATTAATGATAGATTACTGCTAATAATATTATGAATAAGAGATGTTCGTGATTCTTCAAAGAGATTTCGTATTGCTATTATTATCATTATTTTGTAAATGCATCTGACAGTTTATCTGACGAAACAAAGGTTTGCAGGACAATTATTTTACAATGAACTCCACAGTGTGAATTATGTTTTAAGGAAAACTTACATTTTGATTGAACGTTTCTGAAAATATTACCCCATTTACATTTTGAATTTAATACCCCGAAAACTTGCATATGTAGTTCTGTACATTTTTGTGCACTCATTTCTGATGTGTGAGTAACATTCTACAGATAAGCCAAACAATGTCCTGAAAATTATGGGCAACCCTGGGCTGATTGTGGGTAATGTATATCCTCAAAACTAATCATCACGAGTGTGCATAAAAGTTTACTAAAACTAATATTTTAGTACCGGTGTGCCTATAGCTGCGGTTTATGGATTGCACGATTTAATAGTGTGAAGTGGAAAGAGATATTACTAATAAAGTTAGGTTTAGTTGGGCAAAACGATAGCGAAATAATTTTTGCGGAAGGTGTATGTGCAGTGCTGTCACTGTGTAGAATTTGTTAAAAAATATAACTAATGACTAGTGTAGCCCATTCATATGAAATAATAATATTATAAATACCCCTCAGCACTTGTAACACACAAACCGCTATTACAATCTATCTACACTATTATTGTTTTACAAGTAAGTGTAACGCATCAAATCCCACAATATGTTACCTATTATTGCTCAGCTTATACAGGTTACGTCATTCATATAACTATTATACCTTCACTTGCCTTTGGTTGTCTTTATAAGAATGCAGGGTAACTAACATATTCTGACTAATTGTAAATAGAACGAAAACAGCAAGTTGATTCATTTCAGCGAGACTGACTATTTAGATGATGCGTTATAGTTATAGCAAAGCTGACTAGATTTTAGTTTTTATTGCAAAAAAAATATGTTACAAGTATCTAACTATTAACCAAGGTAGATGGTTGTATAAAACACTCTGTCCGTGTGTCTGTGCGACAAAACTAAACGATAAGGACAGTTTGATAATATTGAGATAATTCATTCATTCAAACTATTTATGCATGGTATATTGGTAATTCGGGTCATGTGTGGACTTTTGATACTTCACACTAGCACATATGCAGAGGACTTCGGTTTGGGGGGGGGGCACGTGACCTCTGGGCCCCCTCGGTACGCCCCTGCACATATATGATGCTGATATATATATTTAGTGCGTAAAATCCATAAATTTTTAAATTAAAAAAAAATCTGCGACGTTTGATTTTGTGGTAGCATGGACCACGTCGCAGACCCAAAGATATATGCCTGACAAATTTACACAATAATATATGAAAGTCAAATGTGAAGAAGACATATTTAAAAAAAGTGTAAACAATTTTCTTGTACAATCTGTCTACTATAATGTGATGCTTGATTTACTCATTGACGATTTTATTAATGTAAATTAATTGTAATACATTATGCAGCTTTACGATTTTTTTGTCATAAGATTTACCTATTACTTGTCCAATTGGCGAGGATCATTTAAATTGAAAACAATAAGTATAAATTATGTTTAAATTTCATTTTTGCTTACGACTTTTCCAACCCCCCGTTTCCAATGGCATATTTATACATTTATGTATTTCTACTTTTATCACTAATATAAGTAATATACTATTACTTTATTATATTTACTGTCGATAATTAAACTGTAAGCTATCATCTGAACAAGGGCGTACACAGGATTTCTATTTGGTGGGGTCACACAACAAATTCAGTGCAAAAGAGTATCATATTCGCGCGTAGCGTGAAAAATTATAGCAAATTTAGGTTACAATATGCTAAAAATACACGCGAAAATTTTAGCGATTATTTGCTATTTTTAAGACATTTTTTGCCTTTTTCCCGGAATATGGGGGGGGGGGGTGGCACGTGCCCCCAGTGCCCCCTTTCTGTTCGTCCTTGCATCTGAAGTAAGATAATGATAAAGCATTTATGTATTTACACAAATTTTACGCAAGATAAGTATAGCTTTGATGAAGAGAGAAGCAAATTACTTTGTATACAGTACAAGGTACTCAGCTCTCGTTATCACACCTACATAAAACATTACCGAGAATAATAATGCTGTATGTAGAGAGCAGATACAAGAGAGCATAATATTGAAAATTATAAACTACTTGATGTTCTTACATACATATAGCTATAGTTTATATTATATGTATGCCTATGGTCTGGTAGCTACGTATATGGTACCCATAACCGTTTGTCCGTCCTCCTGAGTCACCATCGTTGCAATGAGTTATCATTATCATTTCGGCGAAGAAGCAAATGCATGTAATCCAAGCCAAACATTTTTGTAAGTTGATTCCGTCAAGCAGCGACGATAAAAAAGCGCATCTAATCATATAGTTAGTAATGACACATTATCGGAAGTATACACCAGCAAACAATTGCATACTTTAAAAGATATCGTAAGATGTATATATAGAAACACTCGGTTCATTTGTCTGTCCGGCCATCTGTATGAACTATAACTGAAGAAAAAACTTGGTGCATGCATTGAAATGGTCCATTGGAATGGAAGATGAGTTTTTGTATCTTGTTTGTATTTTTGCTACATGACAAATGTGATAAACTATGACATGCCAAAGTCGATTTCCACAGTGTTGTTTAGAAACTTTCATGATACACAATGGTGTTTAGATATAACAGGCTCCAATGTTTTGAATAAATTATGGTAAAATGGGAAAAATTGTCTGTATGTCTGTCAATCTTTGCGAAAATTACTTTCGACAACAAAACCACTGAAAATACCAGTTTTTACCGTTCTGGACGATAGTGGTTTTGTCTTCGTCGCAAGTTTTGTCAACCTCTTTGGCAAATGTATTCGAAAATATTTGAAAACAGCTTCCGCCACTTTCTTAGATCCGTCATGGGATGGTTTGATGGTTTATTCTTCAGATCGTATTTGAAAAACTATACTCACATTTTTTCTGCAGGTGCTATGTATGACAGCGTTGAAAAATCAAAAAGGCTTGAATGACATTCCCGAGTTGCCATAGACAAGTAATATATTAATACTGACATCCGTATTTATTAGATATTAGGTGCTTTATTATCGTAAAATACAACAAGATATAATATGCTCTATTCTATTCTATTCGGGTGATTGACGGATATCTTGATATCTACTACGTGTATACTAATGGCCATGCAACTACAAGTATAGTGGGCACTAGTTTTATTCAGGTTATTATATAACATATTATGAGTATGATGATAGGATGAGATGTGTATTGAGTACCTGTACCTACCTATATTAAGTAGATCTCTATTTGTTCAAGATTTCTTGGAAACATGTTTGAGTTGACGTTGAGTGTACTCTGATGAGTCACACAGTCACACTTCTCACAATCTTGTTTGTTGCGATCCAAAATATTGAAGATGTAGGCACGCACACGGGATAAACCTTTATGCTGTACATCTTTCATCAGCAAATAAATTCTGATTGGAAATATTTGTCATGATTTTTCTCAAATAAATTATTTTCATTTTACAGCTCTGTTTGGGCCACAAACCCCCCTAACCGATTGTCATAAAATGGTACGTTCAGGAATTGTAATTTCAATACTCAAATTATAAACTATACAACAACAGTGATATTTCGGTGGATATTTAGCAGTCATTTAAGAAGGTGGATAATAATAATCAGGCTGGAAAAAAAGGTGTCAATTATCATGTTGCTATAATTTCATCACATTTTCAAAGAAAATAATATCTCCCATATCACCACTAGACGTACGTAACATTGCTAGCTGTACAATATACACATTCACACAGATAATATATGAAAATAATCGTCAGCTTGGTGAAGGTTTGAAATGCACGATTTAATTTTTATGTAAGAAGAACAAATTAGGATGATAGGAGAAGGGAAATAAAGATTTTTTACTATTGTTTGATATTTATTTGGATTTTTTCACGAGAATCCATATGCGATTCGTTGTGTTGACATAGCAAAATATTATTTACGTGTGATATTATACTGACCGCATGAGTCGGCATGTCTGGAATAGTGGATACAGCCAAAACTGAATATTCATTCAACAAGTATGAAGTACCTAGGTAAAAGTATTGAAAATGATAATATGAAATATGAAGAAAAAATCGTATAATTCATCATAGTTATATGCATTTATCGCTCTGCTGTACAATACTATGTATTAATATTGTTTCTGCAATGTTTTTCGTCATTTATATTATTAAACAGAATTACTCATACCGACTTCATTTGAAACTGGGAGACATTGTAATGTGTGTGTAGTATACAATGTTTTTATAGCTATGTCATAATGTCATGTCATCGTCATTTCTAGACACACTCTTTGGGAAGGCGAATGTTACGACATTGAAAAAACGGATGTGTGCTTTACACATCCGACGCTACTCAATAATAAAATGTTGCGTGCCTCTGCCGTCTTCTACGTGTGTAGTCTTATTTATGATGTAAAGAGTCCATAAAATATATCGCTCTTAGCTATTATGTCTAGACATGTACCTATAGTTTAGAAATAGAAATAAATAGGTACATAAATAAAAGATGGTAAAATTTATCAGCATGATTTTAACATTCCATTTATGGGTATTGCTCACAGAAGGCATGATGCAGTTTATGTCTGTGGGTCGAAGCAATACCCATTGCTTCGATAAAATTTTAAATTACTGTGTGTGGAATCTGTGGAATAATATTCTGTATTAGACAATAGCGTGGTTTTGTAGCTATTCCTAGATATAGATAGCTAATTCATGGGATTTCTTTACTCCTCTTATTGAGACATACCTAGATAGTTTTGTTGTTCATGGCTGGTCTTATAGTAATTTTCTATTAAAATACTGAAATAATTATGTATATAACATAAGCAGTATATAGATTCACAGCCTCGATTAATAAGGTAGGTGAACGGTTCTGTTGCGAAGTAAGGGTGTTATTCATAATATAAGAATGCAAGTCTACTTCCGTGAATCATAAAAATATTGTAAAAAACGCATTCTATCTGCAACCTCATTTTTATCAGATATCTACTAAGAAGCACTCTTTCATTTTGTCGAATTTAATTTCATATTAACACCGTGATACCTGAGTAGTGTGAGGAGAATACACATTTAGTGTTATTTGTTATGTAAGATGTAAGTTTCCCTGAAATGTTTTAACCTCGGAGTGGCAATGCATGATGCTCTACTATGAATTTTATAAGTGTTCAATAATTTTGTAAAACATACATGTCATACATGCATATATACAAGTGATGGATCTATTTTAAATGGTTACGTGTGGTCAGGTCAGAATACAACAGAATAATATGCATTGATTGCCGTATAAAATAACATCAGAAAACAGACTCGCCAATAAAACCTGAACATTGAACATCGATTTAATAAATAAGCAAATAGTTGTAGCCAGAGTTTTTGGAGAAGTCTATTGTAAATAAAAAGTCTATGGAAAACGGTTGAATTTAAACTATGGGGTGAAAAATAAATACCTCTATTTCATTCTATCGATTATTTTCTTTAATACGTATGAGTAGTAAACTTGAGATACGTGTATGTAGTAGTTATTAAACATTTATGATTATTGGGGTCTATTGGGATATAATGGAAGAGTCATTTATTTACTTATATAGAATTAAATTGACAATCTCTCAGTTTTGATTGAAAATGTTAGTACACGATTTAATTTTTTCGTTATTTGTATTATATCAGACATGGAAGTATCATTTTGTTTTTAGACAGAAATTAATTACTCCTGGTTATGACTAAGATGTTAGGCAGCTTTTGATTGACGTTTTTTCTCAGCTCTTATCAAGTTGGCCAACCGCTCCATTCCCTGGAAAAGAAACAAAAAAACAATTAATTTTCTAGTAATAATAATAAATTATAAAATCATAAATATAATTTATTATTATAAGTAAATGGAGTGTAATTTTATGATTTTGTTTTATTTGAGTAAGCTCAATTTTTATTGAATTTATATTTCCATTTTACTTAATTACTACAGTTTGCATTGCATCATAGTAGATTATAACTTCTTTAAAAAAGTGCTATACGCGAGACCATCGCTATGATTATAGGCCTTTCAGGCTCGCTTATACATTACAATTTTTTTCGTTACTTTTTCACTTGCGACTTGTTATCATTAGTCCCATTCGTCGGGCTGACTAACTTTACCCAAATTAGCCATTACGCAAGGTTCCTTGGGATCGTTCGTCAGGAGTATAGAAAACAAAATTTGCCTATCAGCGTGAACTATAGATAGGTATATTGGGGAAAACTTCACTCACAACCTTAATATTGTCAGCCAGAGCATTTTGAATACTCAATTTTTGTTCCAACCAAGGTTGGAAACTTGGAACCCCGGACTTGGTGACTAAGGATTGGAATGATTTGGCCACTAGCTCAGGCGACTGACTATAGTCTTTATAGTTTCTGTAGAATGATGACTTCAGAAATGTTAAAGTGGTGAGATATAACGTTAAAGTTGCTATAAAATTGGTTATGTGTGTAGCCACTTTACACTTTAATAACCCAGTTACAGTTAAAGATGTTGTCATCAACAAATAAATTTTTACATTTCAATGTCATCACCAGAGAAGATACCGGTCGAAGAGTTTGGCTATTGTTAATTTGCTATTACTTTCCTCATTTGTTTCATAGCAAATGAATTATCATATTTTATCACTAATTATTAGTGGCGAATATAGAAATATTATTTATTTATTTAAAATGAAAACAAACTAATATGAATTAAGCTTAGTTAAGTACTAGTACATATATTGATAATGAATGAGACATTATTGCTGATGCTACAACAATGCAATTATATTGTGTTTCGTATTAGTGGCAGCGATTACGAATGAAGTGGTTTTCAACCTCATAATATTCTAAGTACAAATTATGAAATAATGATCGTAAAAATCATGAAAAATTTATTTGGTCGTCTTTACATGAAAATGAATAATTTCAGATGTTTCTTCCCATATATTGAAAACATGGAATTAATTTGCGTATACATAACGCGTTTTTATTTACATAATAGGTCATTAATGCGGTGGTTTGGCTCTTCCGGCGCTTTATTTTCTAACGGAAACTTTATGTACCCAGCCAACGAAATGTTTGCTCAACACTCTATCAGAACTTTATTGTATTTAATGTTTATGGATATCAGTCGTCAGCCTAGAACTCTCATATGAAAACCACTTTTTGTAATTGTAAGTTATAACAACCTTTCATGATTAACATTATATACTTATTTTGCATGGATGTACAACCTTATTATTGTTATTAATGTAGTGTGAAGAGCAAATACAAAACTAAAATCAAGCTAAATAACACGACCTCACGAAGTACATATTATTTGAATCCTAAAAGTAATCAATTGCTATAATTGTATACAGAGGTTTGAACTGAGAAAAACCATTTTGGTACAATTGCGACAATTTAAACTTAATAATTTGACTAGATATTGAGAAGTGCCCATGTGTATCTAAAATGAGCACTTAAATGTAATCAGTAGAAGTGGTATTCAATTTTCCTAACATCTGTCGGCCGTCTGTCGTCACAACTGAGGAACTGATGTCTCATGTGCCGTGTCTTGGTTTTAGTAAGGGAAGTCTACGTGAGGGAGCATTCGTGGCCAGTTTATACCGACGGACAGACATATTGATTCTATGAGACCTTATGAGGTCTAAAACCAATAAATTTTATTACTAATGTGGATCTCGAGTTTCAGTAATTATAGGTTGATTACGCCTGGCAATTATATTATGAAAAACATTGTATGAAAATAAACCCCAAGCTAAAACTGGAATTAATCCATCTCTAGAGAAATACTTGTAGACAGACTGATTCAAAATAGTCTATAGATGCTTATTCTAGATAGATATTCAGGTATATTCTACTTTTATTTTATTGCTTTTCCGATAACTACGTAGCACCATTTAGTAAAGTTTGACCTACATATACATCAAAATTTGTTCTGCTCGTTCATTAAGCATAGAAATTAAACACCATAAGAAAATGACGCATGGATAGTAATTTCCAACTGTCTACATTCACATAATTATGAGCTTACAAGAATATAATGAGATGAATGAATAATGAGACGAACGCCAGTCGAAACATAGTTCTGGATAGAATACGACCAATTTCGCTTTTAGCATATTTAAAAAATTCATCGGAATTATTGTGCAAGTTTACACCGAAGATTCACGTTTGTGCCTTCCGTTATCATCATCGTAGTCGTTGCTCATTGAAGCAAGAACAAGTACTATTCCCTAATTATTAAATCTGGTGAGTCATTTTTATTAAAATTAAATCGTTTTTCATAAAGTTTTCTATCAGAGCAGTTTAAGATTGTCGTAAAAAAACTCCACACACAAAACTATGAAATCGAACGCATAAAATAATACTCGGAATCAATCACAAATATTAAGACATGTTTCCTTTTCTTTTTTATTATTTAACTCAACTCTCACATGAAAATCTCGAATTGTATTTGATTAATCCATTAAAACGTAAAATAACACAAACGCTCTGCATGCCTGCATCGAAGTTTACCGCCTTACATTTTGACAATAGGTTAACTCTATAATGTTTAAAAAAAATAAAACATTGAGTTATGGTTTTTTGATTTTCACAATTTTGTACAAAATTTGGAACGACACACGACACAACGGCTCGTCTCGGAATACATGCGTTGTAATAAGAGAATGTAAACAATAATTGGTTTTGAGACCTCGTCTTTCCATATTCCATTATTATAGCTATTTTTAATGCACTGTAAATATAAGACTATTGCACAGAGCAACTTGATAACCCGTTATATAAATTCAAGTACACACTATTACATTGGAATAACTGGCAAAACTTATTTTGAACATTCTATGTGCAATATAAATGAAGTCAATGTTGAAATACAAATATTCCAAGATGTAGGAACACCATAATCATTGCTTGTGTGAACAAAGCAACATTTTTTCTGTATACCGCCGTTACTTTCTCTTGTTCGAGTTAAACAAATCATAATCACATGGAACACAAGTGAAAATGTCCATATAAATAAATGCATTAGAGTTTAATCCTGAATCTTTCAATGTTCAATAACGTCTCATGGTAAATCCACAAGACCTCGAGAGTAAAAAATAAATTGGTTTGCTGTGAAACAAATTACTTAATCGCAAGTAGAAAGATGGAGCATCAAGTGTCAAGTAGCATTGGTATAAAAAATATTAGTTGAGATTATAATTAATTATGAGATTGAGATGGACAAGAGAGACGGGAAGAAGAGAATTACGACGGAGACGGGAAGAATGTTTATGACATTGATGGGGTTTTGGACGGTGATTTGGTTGGGAGAATTGGAGGGAGCATTGGGCGAGATGCGAGTGACAAAGCAGCTGACTGTGGCAAAAGGAAAGAGCTCCTTCAAATTGGAATGTCCGATTCTCGTAGCGGATCGACAGAAAGTCTCACGGTTGTTACAACAATCCGACAAGTCGGTATTGGACTCCGTTCTTTGGATCGTCCTCGGTGAAATTGAAATGGTTGGCTCCTCCGTGGAATATAATCGCCAAAAATACAACTACAATCCTACTACGGGGGAACTGGCAATTCGCGTACGTTCTACGTTTCTACCGTCCCTTCGCCTTAACGTCCTTTTCTATAATCCAAATTGATTTTCTGAGAGCAGTAGTTTAAATAGCTTATTCTAACTTCTCTCATTATCCCTCTGTATATATCTTTGGAGGTAAATAACTATTATTTGTGCTTAGTCCGACCCGAATAGTACTGCAACAACACTTACTCTTCCTATAAAATCTGATTATGCCTTTCCTGTTAGCTCAACTTTATTAGCATGGCAATATGAAATCACTTTTACAGAAACTGTGTAAGTTGTATAGCTTGAAATAGTTATAAGTCATTTGCCGTTATATCCGGGATATAATGCCATGCATCTGACTGAGTAGTCAATTTTTAGTTTCATCGCAGTTAAGTTACATTTGCAAACTGTGTGGACTGCATAGAGCTTATAAAGACGAACGGAAAAGCTTACAGATTTGCAAACAGGAACGGGAACGACGAACAACAATAAAAGTCCATGGGGAATGTTGCTAGAATTACTCCATAAGAAATATTGCAGCATAGATACTTCATACAATTTTCATAATACACTTTACACACTTTGAAAAGCTAATTTTCATGAAGTGCTTCTGCTATAAATTACACAGTTCGTAAATGCAAACGACTCTAAATAAAACAGCAATCATTCTGTAATTAAATCATGCAAGTATTGGGGAACTCTGACGCAGCTCGGGTTAAATTTTCATATATTTATTATCGAGTCTTGAAGTTAGCCGACAAGATGAAATTTTAATCATAGTTTTTCGAAAAAGAGACAATACACAGTTTATATGAAGAATGATTAAATCCAGTTTTTCAGTTTTTTTGATAAATTTAATGTTATGTAAATAAAATGAATTCAATAAATGAATTAAAGAATTATATTTATAGAATATCGGCTACGAAGATGCTGGAATCTACAAATGCGTAGTAAAATATGGGAAAAGTGCTGACGGATCGGGACGACGGGAGTCAAGATCAAGTACTGTAGAACTTTTTGTCAGTCGACCTTATGAAAATTTGTGGGAAGAGGAATACAAGGTATTTTTTAATATGAAGTGAATCAGTGACTTCCGTATTTCAATCCACGATAACTATCTAACTAAGTTGGAAATATGACTTTTGAATTCTGAAAGTTAGTTTTAAGAATGTTGAGAGCCGCATAGACAAAAGCAGTGAAAACAGGAATCGTCATGGACCCTTATTAAATATTACGAATCAATTTCCTTTTCTGCTGTAGTCGCTTCCTTTGTTTCTTATGACTTATTTAAATCCAATTGCCCTGCTCTTTATCCAACTCTTTTAAGTTCCACGTTTCATACTGACTTTTCCTTCATCCCAATCATACAAAGTTTTAAAAGCAAAGAAAGTACAAGAAATAAAGAGTAATACACGAGTTTGCTCGTTTTCCCTTTAGAAATTCTCGTGTTTAAGCAGTAGATTTTCTTCTGTCTTGTCTTTCTCTGGTATGTCAAACGAAAGAAGTACAAAGTAAAATATATAGTGCTGCACGTAAAACGTGCAAGTGCAACAGACTTTTATTTTGCCACGTTCCACACGCGGAACTCCTGAAACTACAGTACAATGTTACAGTTTTGTAACATGCATGTTAGAGAACATGCATGGAAATTACCCACTACACTACACACTTTACTCACAGAGAAAAACTCAGACTTTGTACTTAAATTGTCTACATCACTTTCTATCATCTCTCTCTCTCACAGGTCTCACATACTCCTTTTGCCACAATCCATCTTTTTTGCATTCACTTTGACTTTTTTAATTATTTCTACAATAATGGTCTCCATCTTTTCCAATTCATAACACACAACATGTAATAGTTCATTATGAACTCATAAATACATTCATGCATCATAATTTTCATTGCAAGTAGTATCTCTTATTATTGTTTTTATCAAGTTGTCAGAAACAGGTTTACGAAAGTTGGAATGATTTTTTCTAAATATTCAATGGGAACTCTCGTTTCTCTCGTTACCCTTTTATTCATTTAATCAACTCATGATAAAAAGGACCACTTTTGTTTGCTTCCATTAATACCAAAATCCATTGCTAATTTTGCATTTTTAAAAGGAATAACAAAATGACGACAACCCCACCTCTGTCCCCTACATCTCATTTTATATGTATTAAAGTGTATTAGTATATTATAATATACATTTGGTTAAAATATCATTCCGCAACGATAAAGATGGAATATTATTACTTTATACAGTCAATAATTATTATTTTTGTTTCTAGTGTAAGCTTTTTTTACGGCAGAAACCTTTAGTGTCTACAATACATGTGCTATGAGAATGACGTTTCTGCTTGGGTGTTCTTTGTTATAGCATTAGAAGCTAAGGGGAGAGAAAATTTTATCAAGTCGTAAACAAGGACCTGAAGAGTGCAATCATGAAATCATTGAAGTTTTTGAAACGATGAGTTGCGTGTGATGGAGGAATTATTGCTTTCAGTCCAATTATGTTACACATGTCAACCTTTAGCGATAAACCTAATTTCTTTAATTTTTCTTTTCCTTCAGAGATAACTGTTAATATAAACTGGCACTGCAATGACGTGGTTCGGTTCTTAATAAGACAATGAGTCAACGCTGCCAAATTTCAAGAGGAAGAAGTATTGATTAGAACATTAATTATTTTTAATTAGCCAGCCTTACTTAATTACTTACCAGTTTTGCTAATAATACAATTTTTTAGCTGCATGGCATCAAAAACACGTCATGTTAGTCTGCAGTATACCTGTAGATGTGTCTTACTATCCTTTATAATAATAGCGTACCTCTCTTACTTACGTTCCTCAAACCTCTCTTATATAAGAGAGGTAGTATGCATTTTTAGATTCAGAGATAGGGTTTATTTTTCATTTTGAAAAATGGTAGTAGTAAAGCTAACTTTATTTGATTTTATATTAAATAACGGAAAGTAGATACAGACTATTTGCCAAGAGTTGAACACAACCTTATAAAACTTTATAACACCACGAGCGAAGTATTGAAACGCTTATAGGGTTTCTGTTTTATCTGACGAATTAATTATTATATTGTATTGGGGAAGTATATCAGCGCGTGAAGATGATTTTTTTCATAGGAAAAGTTGTCTCAAAAATAAATCTACCTAGATTCATTTGGATGTTTAGGTAAGTCGAATCCATTTAGCAGCAAAAAATGCACGAAAAGCTTATCATAGACAGTTCGATGAAAGTGGTAGCTAATTTATTTTTTTCTCACTTAACCGTGTAAATTTTGAAAGTGAGATGAAACTATAAAGCACTAATTAAAAACAATTTTGTGTAAATGTGTATACTATAACTTTGTAAAGATTTTTCTATTTTGGTCCTTATCTTTGTATAGGAAACTTAAATTAGGTAATATGAAGATATAAATAGTCAGGCCTTCAATTTGGAGTGGTTTATCCATGACGACAGATATGGACCTTTAATTTCAATTAATTTTCAATAACCCTTCTGTGGTAGATAAATGTCACTATTGAAGTAGGATTATTGATTTCGGTCTAAACAATTTGGCATGGCTGCCTTTGATGTCAACGGACCTCATCTATATATCTCTTCACTTTTAATATCAACTTTATCCTTTTATGTTGTGCCTCTTACAAAATTGTCCCTCGTAAATTTTGACGATGGGATTAATGATGGTTGAAGATTTTTAGGTTTTACGACCATTGTGTATAAAAGCTGATGAGCCTCGCACTCAACATGAAAGAAGCATGATTCAACAATCAAAAAATAGTTTGACGTAATATATCAAAAACATGTACATTCCTTTCTTCACTTTCTCATACATTTTAGCTGAGCAAGGTTCCTATGTCCGAATGTGTTTATTGTAATATTTATCAGGACACTATCACTGTATTATATACCATGCATTTATACCTACCGCAACAGACAAAGACAAAAACAATTCGGAAATTTACAAAAGCGGAAACAAAATTGTACCTACAGGTTGTGTGAGACTACCTAGGCGCTGCTGGATTATTTAATACGTTGAAGAATAATTTTGCCACGTGGCATTTACCTAACACGGATTTTTGTGTCCCTAGTAATAATCCAAAGAAGACAAAAAATTCTACAGATTATTGAGATAATTATGCAATACCTCACACATATAATTTCCAATCTTGTCAACAGTTGGAAAATTAGTAAAGAAAAAGCCGGGATTATTGTTTCCTGAAAAAAGTGGTGTGCTATAAGTTATATGTGGTTTTGTATACACAGCTACTTGCAATTTGTAATAGGTAAGTATTTAATTCCATTTCCTACGTGGGTAGTGGGTGAGCATGTTAAGTCAAGTATTATTAAAGCATTCAACTAGCCATTCCTCTTTACAAAGCAACATCATGCAAGCTGCCTGACATAGACATTTTGTACAAGTATAATATAGCCGTGAAATTGCAGACAGAAGACATGGTCCAAGTTCCTAAGTGCGTCTGCAGTCTCTTTCTCCATATAAACTACGTCTACATGAAAGGTATATGAAAGGACAGCAGACAGACAGAGAGAAAGAGCACAGAGGGAAAGTAAATCTCTTGGGTAATACTTTCATCCACTTCCCGACATTAGCTGAGAACATTATCAACGTTGTAAAACAAATTACGATTTTTATCCACCATTTCCCATTTATTTTGACGTCTCTATTTCAGAGCACGGCACTTTTCACTCTTCTTCTCTGCTCAACGCACCTCTACCACCCTACATACATTATAATGTTCATGCTCAACTGCAACATCATTAAATGTACCAGTCAACTTTTGACTTTCGTTCATCTCCCAGTCAAGGTTCAGAGCTATCCGCATAGTTGGATGGATGAAATAGACGAAATGAATTTCATCCGCCTCAATTTCGTCCGGATGAAATGGACAAAATTAAAAACAGCGCAAAATTTCAAAATTCTTGGACTTTCTCATGCACACACACTTACGTGTAAATGCAAAAAAGGAAGACACAATGATACAGATATATACAATTTTGATTCTTATAGTTAATTTCGCTGATATTTAAGTTCTAATCTTTGATCAAACTTTAAACTATTAAAGCTGTTGATGTACATAGTTGAAATTTTGAAATTGCCGGTCATCCAATAATTTCACCCATTTCGTCCATTTCATCCACTGGATGGATAAAATTGACACATGTAATTTCATCCGGAAGAAATGGAACCTTGCTCCCAGTATTATTATAGCACAGAAAAGTCAGCACGGAAATGAAACTTCGGATTCGTGAAAAAAGAACCAAACCTTGTTCCTTCCTTCAACACTCAAACTCAAGCATTTCCTTTTCCACCATATCCCATACAAAAACCCACTCATTATTTTGTCTCAGGGCATTTTCAAGACAGATGGAATATTGGATAAGCATCTCGTTAGAACTTCTATACGTACAGAGTACATAACCAACTGTGGCGTTAGATTCTATCAAAAAATCTTTTCATATTTTCCACGACTCACTCATCTCTACAGTTTTGCTTTACTATTTGCAAAGTATAAAAGTACAATCGTGATTTGGCATTATGAAAGATCAAAGAAAAAATATTTACGTCGGAAATATACACTACCAAAAGCGAAGAAGCGGGGCTTTCTAGCTATGTAAAAAATTGATATACAGTATGCATTATTTGCAATTAAATTCTCATCTCTGAAAATTACGAATAAAACTTTTATAATAAAACAATTTTTCTCTCCCGTTATTATAGAAGGATTAAATTTTATCATCTCTTTATCAAATACATCGATTACGGATTACGTAATGCTTATTGTGCACCTTATGACTAAAAATTGTTTCAACCAAATCTTTTTCAAAGGTGTAACCACACTCATACAAACATTTATTTTATAAATTCGCGTATTTGAATTTTTAATTATATTTATTATATATTGTGAATCAGGTACGTGTACATATGCATTACACAAACATTGAATCGTATCTTTGCCTTGTTTCAAAAGAAATTTTGTTTTAAATGGCCAAAAAGTCGAATTCAATTAAAAGTTTGCTGAAGTAACAAATTCGGTTGAAACAAATTTTTAGTCATAATGTGTACAATGAGCATTGCGTAATCCGTAATCGATGTATTTGATAAAGAGATGATAAAACTTAATCCTTCTAATAACGGGAGAAAAAATTTTTGATTATAAAAGTTTTATTTGTAATTTTCAGAGATGAGAATTTAATTGCAAATAATGCCTATATATCAAATTTTTACATATAAGTACACAAATGAAAATGTACTTACATTGATTTAAGAGAGAGAGGAGGGACTCACTATATGTCTTGTAAAGACAACATGGAATGAGAATTGGATTCTACGAAGCAGTATGAGACCATGGAAGCAGAGATTGTATTTTTGCATTCCACGGAGCTTGTACGTAAGAATGATGATGGGACGATGAAAACAGGATTAGGAATATATCGGTGGTAATGTAAGCGGAAATAGTTTGTGCACAATTCTACAAGCAGAATCCTGTGATTTGTTAACGTGTAGAGAAAGCTATCCATGCATGGAAATCAAAGGAAAAGATTAGAGACTGTATTTGACAATTCAGGAAGAAAGTTTGTGCTGTTACTGTCCCATGAGAGAGGCGGCTGACGTGCGTTGATAAAGCTCCTCATCTGTGTCTTAATGCTTCACATCGTCTCCTCTCACAGTCCCTCTCTATATCTGCCAATCCATTATATTCTTCTCAATGCTCCACATGACTCAGGGTACCTTGGCACCTAGGTTTATACGGGGTCCTCTGTATAAGTACACCCAGACTATTTATAGTCATTCTTTTTAACTGTGGGTGTATTATAGCAGCAGTAAATTAACCAGGGAAGTTGTATGTGGCATGTCATATTATAATAGTGGTGCATAGTACCAGCAGCAGCACCTCCAGCTTAACATTTCCTCCTTTTGCACGACGTACGACTACGAATTACAAAAATACCTGCATTTATGTGTAACAGAACAAGTAGGGCAGAGTGTCACACACAAAGCGCACAGACGACGACGATGCCAAATGCAGATTTAGAGTTACCATTCCTGAAACCAATGTAATGCATGGAAAAAGATTAGGTAAAAGTGAACCTGGATGAAAAGTCAGTTGAAAAGTCTGCCTATGACTCTGCATTGGCCAACTCAACTCATCTCAGTTGCAAATTTACAAACCAGAGATGTAGAATGATTCATAGGTACTAAAACTCTCAAGTATCGATTTCCTAAATTACAAAATGCTATTAATTTAGTTCGGCTCCCACTAAATTTACTCATCTTATAATAGTATTTACAATATTAATACATCCTGTAATTGGCAAAGCTGTATTTATTTCTCATGTAGAATAATTATGCTTTTACTAAACAAACTTATCCATATGGTTGCCAAAGGCTTTTAGGCTATTGCTAAAATTTAACTAGGCCTAATATATTATTTCGATTTCCGCCTTTCTCTTTTTTGCCAGATTTTTAAGAATTAAACCATCATACCTTCCTGATGTCTCATTGGCATATAGTAATTCTTTTAACCGTCCATTTTCATGGCATTTAATAATTACATATCGTATCGTTATTACAGTGCGGTAGTTATATTTATTGTCTGTGTTCATTGGCCTTTGTAATACAATTCTTACAGTCAGTATTGTATACCTACTAACTTCATACAAAACAATTTAATGAATATTCTCATCGGATAATAATCTCTATAATATATTCATGTGTGTGTGTGAATTTGTTTCAGGATAATTTGACTCGTGCACTGATAACGGCCACAGTCACGTTTACAGTTTTGACCTGTCTTTGTGTAGTGCACAAATATCGTTGGAGGCAACCAAACAACTATAATCGTAAGTAAAAATTATCAAGCATAAACTGCAGTCATACTTATTTATGATTGAAGTGTAAATTTATAGACTGGTTAAGTTTAAGGTAGAAAAGAAAGGATGTAATGAAGTGCATTTTGCAATAATTTGTGTATCAAGAAGTATTCATTTATAACAGATTTTGTGTATAAATATAAGCAAAGGGTGTTATTACTCCGAAATGCTTTTGTAATTCAAAAAAGCTTCAGTTTTCAAGAATTTGACTATTCCATTTAAGCTTGAATTACGAATGCATTTCTACGTATGACGTAAATTTAAATCTCTTTCAATGGGTTGAAAACAAGAGATATAAATAAAATATTTCAGGACAGGCTTCAGATGAAGCGGATTCAGGAAATGGTTTACGTTTTGAAAATTGTGGAGCGATAAACGATCTGCGTAGAAAATTGAATCGAAGTCAGCAACACGAGGAAAACTCATTTTGTGGTAGTGAAATTTCTGCTTGTGATTTGTCACCACTCTCCAGACCATCAACCAGAAAACATCCTACGTATCCTACTTCACTCATTCTTGTGGATTCTGATGGATCAGCAATTGCACCCGCCGTTGTTCATGTCACGCATATTTAAATACCGCAAATCACATTCACATCAGTAACACACTGTATAAACACAAATTCGCACAATACATACAATATTACACTTGAAGCACTGACTTGTAGTAGAAGATCTATAGGAAATAAATATTCCTATAGTCCTAATATAAAGTATAATAATATAAATCATCCAAAACGTGTTTCATTAGCTGTATTAAACACTTGCGTTCCAAAAGTATCACAGTTATATGCCGAAGTTGTCGTTTGACATTTTGTTTCCACAAATCCCATTACAAACTCACTCATTGACTGTAGAAAGTGAGACTGCAGACAATTGAACAAACTTGTAATAAAAATGCATGCATTTAGATTTCATGTAAGAGGTGTTGGTAAAAAATTGATAAAAGTGTTAACGACAGAATTATGATGAGTCCAAGTAGTACGCAAGAAAAAGTTATAGTAAAAAATTTCTAGTTCATGAAAGATATAAAACTGTTCACAGTTAAATTAATCCCTCCTGTAGTGAAAGTGTTACTAATGATTTTGGCAAATAAAAAATGTTACTAATTTCTGACAGTATACTTTCTAATCACGTCCGTTTAATTTGTTCTGGTTTCTAACACACGTTGCTGTCATTCCACAAGACCTCTAAGACGTTTTTAGAATAATTAAAGGCACCCTCTCTGATATTTACAATTTAATTGTTTTAAAGGCCAAATCGACAACTGAAAAATATTGCAAGCTTTTATGATTTGAAAATATTTTGAGATGTCGTCACTTCATAGAAAATTTCTTTTATTTACTGTTAAAATGTTGCATGCATGGCAATTGTTTTAAGGGGAAAATTCTTAAAGCAGCTTTCCCAGAGGTTGTTTTAAGCCCATGAGTAAATTCAAGCTTGTTTAATCTAAAGCATTTATAACAATTACACATTTCTGAGACTTTAATTACACTTCCAATTGACATGTACGATTATTTTCATCAGTAAATATTACACAGAACCCAAGCTGTGTGTAACATGTATGAAAAAATTTATCAAATGTTTGATTACACTTGAATCTATTTCGAGTCTGAACTTACCACATCATAGCATGACTTATCCTGATTACGGTGACACTGACATACAATTGGCAATATCAATCCCAACATGGTTCAATGATTTACCAAGGCCAAAACTATTATTACACATAAAAGGTATCCCTACTGAAATATTTATATTTTCCACATGCAAATAATCTATTCGGGTTCTTATTCCTCATGGTGGAGTACGTAAGTGACTGCACAGATGAGTTTTATAAAGCAACAGGTTTTCTCTAATGCAATTTGCAATCGGAGTTAAAAGGAGACATTAGGCAGGTATTATATTGGAGTCGACTGAGTGCTCACTGGTAAACTCTAATTGTATCAATTAGTCTCATGCAGGGAGTAGCAATGCAACTGCGTTAACACTCCGGGGGGTTTACGGCTTAGCACATCTTGTTGTTGACAGTCGGAATCCTACCACCACTAACAAAATCATCATCAAACTGGATTTTCTCTTTCTCTTTGTGTAAATACGACAACTGTACCATTATATCAAATTAGAACAAGAAGTATTTTCTACATCACAGTCTATAATCCAGTAGAAATTTTGGCTATACACGATTGTCATTCAATTTCCAAGTATAGAAGTTCCATGTGTTATATAGGGACACACCCAATGTCAGGTATGATTTGGACTCGACCTCCTTGGGCATATTAGCTCAAGACACAGGGGCAATATACTCTAACAAGACATTAGCGAAATGACAGACTACCTACATCCTAGCTTAAGTGACTACCTACTACCTAAATATAGAAGAACAAAGAAACCTCAAAAATCAATGAGCCTAAATAATGTAAAGCTGGTGACGTCGACGACGTTCTTGAGCTGCGGTGTGAAGCCCTGACATATTAGTCAGTACACGTCAGGACGATAAACCTAGTAGTTAGTCAGAGCAATAGAAGTTGAGTAAAAAGTTCTGTTCTATTACTATTTGATAAAAAGCTTGACGTGTATTAAGGATTGACTATTGTCTCAGCTTGCCTCATTGCATTATAAATATTTTATGACATGTATTACTACCTATAAGTATGTAATCTGCTATTTGCTGTCCCCTATATACATTGTATGAATGTCATAGCTGGCTATCAATAAACATACCATCTTATTTCACCATCTGTACGATTATTTTTATAACCCATTATGTTCCAAAGCAATAAAATAAAGTACCATGAAGCTTAGTCAGCAATTTAGGCAATAGCAGTGATCTCCAGATATGAATCACTTATAACTTATAACTTATCGGTATAACATAACCATGTCTGGATTCTGAATTTTACTAGAACACAGACAACAATAAAGTTTTACTTATTGGTACTCTATGAACTATTATTACTAGATATTTAATAAATCTCAGCACCAGTTTAAGCAATAATAATAAGATTTAAATTCAAACAGATTGAAATAAAATAGGTTTATCAATTAAGATACCTAAACTAATACAATTTACAATACTGTACGACAATTAAATAAAAATTTAATAGCATCTCAGCATCTGAAAAGGCCAAAAGTCATAAGTCATAACAGTCACTAAATCAATTTGACTGTAAGCGTAATGGGTATGAGGTAGAAGCTTTACGATTCTCAAATAAATCGTTATAGTATTTTACTTTTGATGTTAAAATTGCTTAGAGACTGATTCTTTTTTATTTTAGTTACTATATTTGATTTGACTATATTCAATGCGTCAATTAAATTAAGATTTTGTGTTTCCGAATGTATTTCTTGTTTATTTAAGTAGATCGATGCATAAAATCTTAAAAGTCCCAGTTTTAGAATTGTGTTTTTGTATTATAAAGATGTAAAATACTTTAGATGATTAAAATGGTAACCGTCAAATGCTCTTCTAATAAAGTTATCAAACGAGGACACGCAAATCTTAATTTATAACTATAACGTTTAACAAATATGATTTTCAAAACTTAAGTAAACTTAATTATTAATAAATTAAAATCATGATTTAAAACAAATAAACTATGTTGATTATAGCTTTTTGACAGACAAAGCAAATATATTATGAAATACTTAAATATTTACCCTGGTCAATTGGAAGCAAAAACAGGAAAAACCGCACCAAGTGAAAAAAATTAAATATGCATATATTATTTTAAATGCAAATTCTAAAAAGAGCGTACAAGTAAACAAATCAAGACACTATCATTCAGAGAATAAGCGTTGTGAATTGTTATATTGTGCACAACTTATTTACGTTAGAAATTTTGGCATCAAATACTGCTATCAAAACCATTACCAGCAAGGGCAAGGCACATTCAGATGTTAGCGTAGAAATAAGAAAAGTATTTTGAAATAGGGATAAGAATAACTTCAGGTCAAATTTTTTCATGAGACCTAGTATATTCCTTTCACAAGCCTACAATCCTACCTCACCCACTCCGTCCATCCTCATTAGACAAAGAACTGATATGACCTTCTTATGCTTCTTCTCCCAGTTTCAAACTGCGTCTGTTTTCATACGTTAATATCTCACTAAGACTTGTCCTTGTAAGTAAAAGCCGGAAAACAATTGGAAAGTGCGTACTACTACATGGCTCACTATAGCACAGTCATTGTGACCATCACAAACTTATAATATCCATTCCACGACCCACAGTTGCTTACAAATACACGACAAATTCTGTGTAGTGGATCCGGTTCACAAAGTTTTGAACTCGTGGCTTCCGATCTGGCTCTCGTGACAGTTCTACTGGAGTTGGCATCTAGGATGACGGAAGGAAGGAAAGAGCTTACTATTACCAATTCACTTAAGCCATGCGACATAAGAACATTACTACAACATCATTAAACATTTTATTTGTTTCCACATCATCCAAAGCTGTAGCATAAAATAAATACTCCTGCCCTAGTTAACATCACTGTGATTATTTGCATTGTGTTATTTTGCGTAAAAGTTTTACTGGCATTAGTATTATCCTAGCGAAAAGAGAAAGATGAGGGAAAAGGATCCGAAGAGCCATCCCATTATTACCGCTAGGAATAAATGAAGTGCAAAAATAAAGTCGTACAATGTGCCCAATAATGGACATTGGTATTTAACCGCACAAAACGTGCATTCGGGTAAAAGCTATCTATGCAGTTAAAGCAGACATTTGCAACCCTTTCAGTCTAAACGGCTTGAACTCAGAAATTTGACACCTCTTCAATGTATTTGCAGTGCAAAGTTTATATTACACACCTCTTCAGGGTAAATGAAAGGAAACCTTTGCTACATATTATTGCGTGGTACTTGGAGCCAACTGCATAGTTATAAAATTTTGTTTGTACATTGAAATATGAATAACTAAATAAGTTGTGTTGGATGGTTTGCACAGGAATGATAATAAGTGACTCATAATTGAATATAATATAAATTTACAATTAATCCATATGCAGTAAACATTAATTTAAGTAGTAAATATGAAACTTTGACAGTTGAAACTCTAGCAATATCTACATATTTATTACAAATCATAAATATGTGTCATACCAGTAAATACCACGTAGCGCACAACTTACACAACCAAAATGTTGTAGCTAGTTTGTTTCAAGTACTACGCAAAATTATAGCCTTTGCGATAATTTCCTTTGTATTTCAAGTTTCAGTTTCGGGTATTAAAGGTAAGTGTAATGTTGTAACATCCCTTTCTGCCGAAACTACAGTAGTTGTAGACTTGTAGCCCTGTAGTGTTATTATGTGTGTAGGTGTAGACGAGATACCTATCTACAGTAGTTTCTATTTCTACCTTCAGTCTTTGTGTCTCTTTACTGTCCCCACACATACAGAACATTATTCGGTCAACACGAGACGAGTTTTTCGTGTGAACAAGAAGGCACTACACTGCCACACTTGTTTTAATAGTCGTCTGTTTGCTGTTACTTATACGTGTTGTTAGCTTCTCCGGCACACTTCCTCAGAAAAGTAACAGTCCGTGTAGTTTCAGTAGTGTCCCACTATCTACTGGTACTTTGCACTCAATTTTGTACCTCATTATACTGACAATGACTGTCTAAGAATAAAGTTGGCACTTTGGGTACGTCTACAAGCGATTTAAGCATCGGATCGGCATAGTTTCATATGGAATCGAAAAATCTCTGACGCGCAATCCGTTTGCAAATTAAATTATGAGTTGCAAGTATCAGTACATAGTTACGGGCACAACGGTTAAATTATGCCATAAAGACTGTTATTATCTAGATGCGTGCAGAAGAGTGACTTTCCCAACGACAAAAATAATTGACTGAGCGTGTTTTGCCGACAATAAAAGGAAATTAATTAGAGCTTGGGTGATTACGCAATAAAAGTCATTGAGAAGTCAGGGTTTTAAAGCCAGGAGGATCTAATCGATAATTGGTACGTAGTGTATAAGTGTTGGTGAAACTGTAAGCAATCGATTTAATAAGAATTCGATTTTACGATTACCGATTCAATCCCTTACCTATAATTTTCACTTTTCACTTGTAAAGTTTGAGTGCATGTTTGTGTCTCTGTTGGCTGGGAGAGAACAAGAGGAGGACGACGAAGCGTTGGCAGTAAAGGCTGGCAGTAGCAGCCGAGTAGAACAAAGCGGCTCTACAACTAACTGCTAGGTATTCTTTCGCCTTGCAAAATACTCACGTTCAGCTTGAGCCATCCACATTGCATTACATGGCATTGGTTGCATGCAAGCGTTATACTTTCGGTATGACTATGTGAGGAGTCTGAAATGGAATAAGTGAATGTTAGCGTGGCAGTAGCGGTGGCTGGAGATGTAGGTGGAGAAGAGAACAACAGGAGAGTCAGCGACAAGACGAGAGTCCGCGCGCGCAACAACGCAGGCAACTCAATAAGACCACTCTCTGGCTTTAACAATTCTTACGGAAAAATTTTGACGGTCCTGGGCCGAAAATCTTGACAGAACCCAACGGCATTCCTAGCCCGACACAACAACAATCAATTCTTTGTTTTTCATCTTATTATTCTTTGTCTGCAATGCTACAGCTACTGCAAGTCCATTGATTTCGGAAGAGACAGAGACGCTTCAAATATATTATGCCATCGCTGGATTGATTCTCTCTATCTCTCTCGTCCTTGTCTCTTGAGCAGGGGAAACTGTTCAATCAAATCGCAGGGGAACAGCTCGCACAAACACAACAAAGTCGTTTCAGCCAACTTTCGGCAGAAACAATAATTTTGGAACTTGTTGTTTCGGGCGTTTGTGAACAAGACGAAGCTGTAAAACTGCACAATAAGTGTTCCAGTCGAGTGGTGCATGTGTCTGACTGGGTTCTTTTCGGGACACCATTTAACATATTGTACCGTCCTCTTACAGTGAAAGTTTTCCTGAGGAAAGTCTTCCTGAACATTCAGACACAACTGCAAAACTACTGATTGCTACTATCTGTACTCTGTGGTCCTTCTTGTTCTTGTGTGATATTCCACTACTCTGATTACACACCATCACCGCTTCTGTGACAATCTCTTCCACAGCAGATTTGTTCAGCCTCCTCTCACTCTCCCACTACTACCGTCTCCTGCCACCAACTATTTGCGTCTTGTTCATCTTCAGAACAACACACACTACTCTCACGAGTCTCCACTCTTTCTCTCTCTGCCAATCTTGTCCTCTTTTACCCTCAAATTGAAATTTCACAGAATTCAATCGGAAATAGAACGGAGATACTGTTGCTGCATTACAATATTTACGACACACTTCTATATCACATTCTTACAGTGCAATTACAATTCGTAGATAATATACAGCGTTAACTGTACAAAATGGAAATACATGCATGACATTGTTTTTTGGAGAAATAAACCGTTAAAGAAGGGAAATATTGTGTTTGAATTTAGATTGTAAGAAAAATATTCTCATTTGACACGGACATTACGTAGATAGCATAATATTCCGGAAATTGTGTATTGAGATTGTGGGATTTTGTAAAAAATAATTGTTACTGACAGAATCAGAAAGATATTTCAACTCCGTTCGCTGTAAGATTGTTACACAAAGGAACAAAAAAGTTTATCAGCATCAAATCAACGCTTTCTGAGTTGATGTTTTGGAAAAAGTGTGACGGATAACTCTTTGTTGTCTTCCACATATTTGCTGGTTGTGAACTCGCAGTGGAATCTTAAGTAATGTCTACTTTTACAAGTGGCGACTAATATTTTACGCTAACTCAACTTTGAAAAATCTACCGGACATTCATATCATGGCGAAATTCTGGTAGAAAGTGATTTGCAGAGAAATACTATTGTTATACAAGTTGTTCACAGATGTGTGTCATATACATATGATATTGTTACATAGAAATATGAATTGAACTGACAGCTTTGTAACGTCTGTCGAATTTTAGTGGTGTTGCACAAAAACTGTGAGTTATTTCTGCGGAAAAGTTTCCCTTTCAACTTTTTATAATAACTGATGTGAATTTCTCCGTATAATGCATATTCGCAACGTTTTCTGAGAGTTTCGATTAATGCAGGCCTTTGTTCTCGAATCACTTGCTCAGTTTTTTCTTACAGAAAAGAAATAAGTGTACATCTTTCACTTCCGCCATCTTCATCAATACATTCTCATCTCTCTGTATGAGATCAAGCCATCCTGAAACATTTTCCCGTTTTTCTCAACATCTCGCAGTTGTTATGTCTTTGCACGCTTGAATTGCAATGTAGCAATGCTGTAATTCGCTATCTTTTGCCGATCTTAAGTTGTCAGGGTATTATAACGTTGAAATCTACTGGAAATCTACTGAGTATCTTCGCTGCGTTTTACATTTTAAAGAAAAAAGATTCTCAAGAAAAATCGTAACGAATCTTCATACTAGTACTGCAAAGAGATTTTCTTCTGCCAATCGGATAACAGATGCAAGCACTGTAATTTTCTCTCGTTGCATTTTATTGCATCGATTTTGCTGCGGTTTCAAGAAACTCTGGATTTTACCATTGTAAATTGTGTCTGAACAAAGAACTGGAATAGATGCACGGAATTTATGAGTTTTGTTAGTACTTACCTAAGCGAAATTTTAAGAGAAAAGTAAAAGAAAGTTAGGAATACACTCATTAAAAAGAAACTGGTACAAAGGAAGTTACAAGTTTAGTTGAAACATTATGGTGATGTTGCATAAAAGATATGCAAAAAATGGAGTAGAAATTCGCACAAGTTGGACGCAAGAAATCTGGCGACTATGACAAAAATGTAAGTTGTGTTTAGATGGAGAAAACTGAATTTTCCAGTCAAAATCGATGCCATAAAGGAAAGCAAGGACAAGGACCAACTTTTAATGTAAGACTTTTTTGGTTATCCAACGGAATGATGCATTTGCATGTAGACTTCAGTGTCTCAGCTTCTTCTTCTAATATTATTATCCAAATAATGTAAGTTGGTTCATATAAAGATATAAAGGTGTCTAGATACCATCTGTAGCAAATATATGCATTTATGCTACCAACAGAGTAACTCCATGAAAGTTACACGGGTATAAAATATACTCGGAGCATAACATACGCTATATGGTTTTTATTAAAACTGAAGAGGCAGAAAAAGTTGAAGAAGACGGTTTTGTGTGTAATTATCATAAGAGCCGAAAATATTATTATTTCACGCAGTCTGAAACAGATCTGTTGGGAAAGTGGAGGTTGTGTTGGTTGATGGAAATCTCTTAGATGGATAAGAATATTGTCACGTGCGGCATTCTCTCCACAGACTCTGTCCTTTTCTCAAAGTACACTTCACATGTCAAACATAAATTGGAGAGCGAGTCCAACTAAAAGACTCAGGCCACTACCCACTTGTTCACTTTCTCGTCTATTATAATAAAACCATTTTTATGTGATCTTACTTAGACTCGAGTTCGTCGAGTGTCTTTTTAAGGCGAGAGTATTATTTCTACTATTACTATTATCCACATTAAGATTTTTTTAAATGTTTCTCTTTTCTAAATGCATGCAGAAGAAATGAACAGAGTGCTACATGCACACAAAGACGAAGAAAAGTTTCCTACAAGTTTTCTCTTGTAGTATTTTGTCTGACTTTGTTCAAAAGTTTCACTTTCCCTTGATAAGCAAAGAAGACTGCTGATTTATGAGTAGGATGAATTTCTGCCGGGAAAATTGGTGCGGAATTGTACACTTACGTATATAGAATTAAAATTCTTTTCAAACTGTTCTTTCACATTATGGAGTATGTGCCTACTTGATTTGGCCGCATGACCAGTTACAAACACACACACCAACAATTTGTAATTTTGTGATGAAAAGTTCAAGTTATAATCCAATGCCATTACTGAATTACGAAATACTAAGTTTATTCTATAATTATGTCATGTGAGATACCAATATTGCATGCATTACATATTATGGTATTCTGGCTGCAAATGAGCTTTTCTGCTGCGTAAACTATATTAAAACTTGTGCAGACTATATAAAGGTAGCATAGTAAATGATGAAGAGGCCACTTTAGTGTCCATAAACTTACAAAATCCGTAGCAAGGTACATAGAGTGAGTTAATGCATCAATGCATCGCAACAAAAATAATTATGAGAATTTCATTTATGAATATGAGAGTTCTCCTACTCCAGATTTCTAGGTCTACCAAGTGATGAGCTAGGTTGAGCAGAAACCAGATAAAGTTTTTCACAGTCAGCACTCTTGGTTTTAATATAATAATGCCTTTAGAAATTCAATGAGCATAGCACAATGTGGTGTGAGGTACTCTAGAGCTACACGGAACCACGTTCTTTCGAATATAGATATGGAACAATGCTGAAGAGTATTATTGGCTATGGCTTTGATATAGACGCTATATGCTTTACTGAAGCGAATCTAATTTTACTCGATGTATAAAACAATTATCCTCGTTCAGATGGTCGGAAATCCTCCAGATTTTTCGAAATATATTTTAAAAATACAAGCTTTTGCCATGTTGATACTTAACTCTGATTTTGACTGGAACACACTCCTTGTATAGCACACATTACTAGTTTGCACAGGAAACGTGTGTAGCTGTAAGCGCCACTAGAATAGGAAAATGAACGGATTTGGAGGGGTAAAAATTATTTAACCTGAGGAAAGAGATAATAATAATATTATGGCGTATAGTTGGAAATAAATGGTGTAATGATGGAATAAAAGAGAGACGAGTCTATATAGAGCAGACTATATACATACGAAAAATCGAGGCAGCATTAGGAGAAAATGAGAATATTATTATAGCCTTTTGGTATGTTGAGATTAGAAATTCTGCTGTGTATGTTATACTTACATTAGGAGTACATATATAACAGTTTGAAATTTGTGAGAATGTGTGCACTGTGTATGATATATTTGATATATTATACGGAGTATAATATGTGGGAAAGAGGGAGATGAGAATGTTTATGAAAGAAAAGCGTCCGTTCGGTCGTAATAAACGTGGAGGAGCAGAAAAACTCACCGGAAGACGAGTAGGTAGGACAGGATTGTAGGAAAACTAGTAAACTGAGAAAAGTTGAGTAAAGTAAACCAAAGGGAAGGCAAGGAGGAGATAGATCAACGAAAGTCTACAAAAGTCAAATAAAATTTTCGACGTCTGTTTGTCTGGCTTTTGCTGCCAGGCATTCATTCACTCCGTATAAACACACAACACACTTGGCCGGTCGTCGAGCAGATATTTTACATTCTTTTATTCAGTCCTTCTTCCCTGTTCACTCAAGTCTTCCTCAATCTACTCGTCTTAGGTACATAACCCACCTATACATTATATGCAGCTTCAACTACAAATACAACACTGATTCTCAGCTCACTGCATGACTTCACTCGGTTGTTGTCGGTGCGGTGGTGGTGTGGTGTCTCTGTCTATCTGTCTGCATGTCTCTTTCTCCTTTTCCTACAGTATCTCTCTCTCTGTTGTCTGTGCACCTCGAATAACAAGAAATCTTCTGCATGTAGCTGTTCTCAACTATAACTAACCCAGCAACTACTACCAGCGTCTTACCCAAAGTCTCAACTTACGTCGAGCAATAATATTATATTTAATATCACCTATGATGTTCGCAGTATATTTAAGTAGTACACATCATATCTCCGAAATACAGATACATATTCTGTTACAGCAACAACTAACAACTCCTATTATGTGGAAACACTAAACTCATCTTTTTGCAAAACACCGACAGATACACAAACACAAGCTCCATACTATTCTGCATGCCATATATGTATGTGGATGAGAAATCCTCAGTTCTACTCGGATCTTTCTTCAAGGAAGGAAAACAGAAATATTTTTAATAATGGACTGCCTGCCCTACATTACAAACATTGTTCAATTATACCCAACTTCTTCTCAGTCTACTCCTTAGCATTATATTAGCTACCTTATCTAATCCACATACCTACGCAATTGCCTTGCCTACATTTCCCTTGTGTTTTTCCCATGTACTTTTTACTTTCTATTTTAGCTCAATGTTGTTGTAATGCGAGCAGCGCAAGGTGTGCTTACATCATCCGTTTGTTCAAAAAGTCATACACAATTGCGTACATCTAATGCTTTGGGGAAGTAAATGCTGATTTGTATGCACATCCAGGCCTTGTTGTGTGAATTGCTCTGAGACGCTTACAGAAGCAAAATACCCAATATGTCATACTGCGACTCTACAGCAATCTTTCACGTGCAAATATGTCTAAAGGTAAATAAAGTACTCGAATACTCAACACAACACGAGAGAAAACCACAACGTAGTTTTTTCCATTCATTTGCCAAAATTTCCATTCAATTTTCACCCGTAAAGTTATTCTCCTCTGCAAACCTTTTTGTTTATTTTCAGTTATACATATTTTGCACTTGTATAGTTGCTATTTATATGGTATATTGTAGTGTATGCTTTTAACAATATTATTATATTTAGAATATAATGCAACGATAATTTTAACGTGAAAGTTTGAATATATGCATCACATTCGTATGACACATTTTCTATATTAAATTGTAAATTACCTATTGCCATCTCATGCCAGATTTTTATGTGTCCTGTGAGTGACACAATCAGTGCAAGCTCAGCATGCTTTTTGTTTTGTACACCCCTTAAAACTTCACGCTTAGGGTCGATGAGATCAAACTTAGCTTGCAAGTATGACACAATGGACTTCTTGGACCGAGTTCTAACTAACAAAATCATTTTTATGATTTAGCACTGCTTGGTTACAGTAATCTTACGTTCACGACGCATATTTCTTGCAAAATCAGAAAATGGAGAAGAAATGGAGTCTATAAATTTGTGAATTTGTGATATTTCTCCAGAAGGTTTTTATAAAAGAAATATTGCGTTTACTGTAAAATAATATACTTAACGTAGTAGGCTGTTGAAAAATCCTGAGTCAGAAGAATTAGAAACCTAAAATTACTCCAATGTGAATATTGTAGAGTAAATAGTTAAATGTGCAGCTAATCAATTTTAAGTGCAAATGAATTCGCAGGTTATTTCACCACATTATTAGGCTGGGTTTATCTCACTAAAACATGGAACAAATTTTAACAAATGTGCACCGAACAATTGAAAAGTTTATGACAAGGAACGGCTTCAAGCACACAATATCTACTTAAAATACCCCATTTACCACATAGTTATTACACGATTAATTTGTGTCACTGCTTTTGGTTTATCCTTTACCAAAGTATGGATTTAAAGTATGAAGGACAAAACACTCATGATCGTCATTGTCAAATGTACCCATATAGTCTTACGATTAGCACTAAACACATATGCACTATTTGTATTTATATACATTAATATTTTCAATAAAATATTATTAAAGCATGATTTACGACTTTGATATTCTTGCGTGAAAATATTTAGTAGCATGTACTCGGAATGTCTATCTAATGGAATGTTAGAGTCACATTGAAATTTACATGAATTTATCATCTTCCATTATGCCCATATTGTATCTCGGCCTACAGGTCTAGCTAGGTATGTGTCCTTCGATGATACGAGAGAGAGAGACAAAATCCGAAACGTGTAATGTCAGACCTTGCAGACATTACACGACACAGCAGTATTGGAAACTTTATTCCGAACACACACTACTCGATTACATTCTACATAACATAATAATATTCTATATAGGAAGTTTGTTTGCAGTATTAGAGTTGTATGCGGTTGTGGCGAATTCGAGCCAGCTTTCTGTGGACATTCAGCTGTATATTTCTGTACTCTGTTGAAATGCCGAAACAAAGTATTTGTGTGACAGCGAAAGTGCACAGGCATTAAATGAAAAAGGCTACGCTCCGACAAACAAAATCAATTAAATGTAAATATATCGTCACCACGTTTTAATTAACTCTCTACTTCCATCGTATGGTCCTCGCTCCCCGGCTAGAAATAATAATAATCGAGTCGCAGCTTAATATAGGGGATACACTACCAAAGTGCAAATGCACTTCACATTAATATTACGTGTGTCTCACGTATAGGATACAAAACCACTCTGCCTGACATTTAAACAAACTCCATGTGCATTTATGCCTAAAACGTTGCTTTCCACACTAAATTATCATTCAGTAAACAAGTAGCAACATTATAGTACAATGCCTAACAAGTTTGATAGTGATGAATATCATTTTCACAATAGCAGCATTGTAATAAGAAGACTTAACCGTAATTCCAAGGGAGGAAGTAATTGTGACAAAGTGAACCACCTAGTAACAGTTGTACTATTCAAATTATGTCATCTGACAAAGATGTGTATCTAAATCCTAATAATATGATAATGAAAAAACTTATTCGCCTAGAATTAAATTTACTTGCTTGGAGAAAACTAAAGTCATATTTTAATCTATTAGCGATTTAAGTTTGGTGGGTAGAGTAAATAAATAATATTTTAATATTGTTTTGGCGTTAAAAGTACATCTAATTAAATCAAGAATGAAATTCAGTAGGTAAGTTAAGTACTAGCAGTAATTGTTTACTCACATTTGACATTAAAGGGCACAAAAAAGAAATTATTTATTTATTCCTGCTTTCCTTGAACAACAGTATAAAGTACAGCACATAATTTAACAATTCGATTTTCATAGTTAGACTGTGTGTATATGTATATAGTAACAGTGCAAACGTTATATCAATCTCTGAAGAAATGATTAACGGAGCTGCCATACCATGACGTTCTTTGTGCAAATATTCTTTGTACTGTAATCAACTAGCTACCTTTGCTAAAGGTTATTTACAGTGTGCTTCTCTCAATGGGAAATTAGTACAAAAAAGTTCTCTTTTCAGTAACTCTGTCATTCACAAACGTTTTGGATTTGTTTGTAATGCAAAGTAAATGGGTACAAAACCTGTTTAAGTTCGAAGTTAATTAAAATTCCAGAGTAAACATTTGTACTACCATGGTTTTATTTGAATTATGTTTATTTTGCTATAAAAAGTATGGTAAAGGTTAATTTTTCTTGTACTACTATGGGTATCGGTGTGCTAATGTAAGCAAGGAAATATAAAATATTATTTTTTAGGTTTTATTTCCTGCTTATAATTAAATCCACTTAGACTTCGAGTGGATTTTTGAAAATTATATATCTAGTAGGATTTTTCTGCACCATTTAAAGACATAGTTAATTCCGATCGTGCTAAATTAGCAATTGGATCCATGGTCCTTCCATGTCCCACATTTAAGAATACAAATTATAAAAATATAAGTGAGGCATACATATTATTATGTAAGGGGGACTATTCGGTCCATGGGGTACTGTGATTTGGTGAACAAAATGTCTTAAGAAAACTTCAATAGCGCCCCAGATGGTGTACCATTGGGGTCTATAAGCCCCAGTACGGTAACTGTAAATTGGTATTAAAAAATGTTAACGGTTTAAAACAATGACCTTTCTCTGTAAAATACATTTACAAACAATTTTTATTAATAAGGAAGAATTCTAAAACATAATTTTTGTGACTGTATTAAATAGACGGACACATAACCTGAATTACATAATATCCGTCTAAATTGCACACGCTGTATTGTACAATTTGACTTTCAGCATCCAGCAAAAGAAGCAGTGATATAATTAATGAAATACGCTTCCGAAAGGTTTGCTTTGATCTCCGATTTAACTAGTAACAAAATACTGTTGACATAACTATCTGTATAACAATCACTACTTCCAACTATACCTATAGTGCATCCGATATTGTCATCGATTACTGTTTGTCTCACTGTGGTATCAGAGGAATGTCATCATTATATCTGAATTTTTCTAGTTTTATTTGGGAAAGCACCATGTCTCTGATATTGATCTGTTTATTTCACGAGCTATAATCTTTAACCCTACAATAATTTTGAAATGAATAATACCAATAAATACTAATGATGTGAAATGGAATACGCAGCTAGTCATTAAAATATTAAATTACACAAGTCCTTATGATACATATATTATTAGCAAAAACAAATTATTTAATATTAGACAATCCTCATGAGTCACTTCGCAATTGGTAAATTGTTATGGCATTTACAATGGGCCGAATTATCTCTTCGTTTCTTTAATTAGCTTCATATTACTATCATTCTATTGCATGATTTGGTGTATGCTGAAAAAAACATTTTCAGATTATTTTTTACTATCTTTACTATCTTACTACCAATTGGCCATAATTCGTGGCCAAATTTCGTGAATAAAATAGGTAATAAATATTACGTATTAAATTTGCCAATTATGTTTCCTAGTTTATTTGTCCAATAAACTCACATTCATTAAGGTCGAAGTAATTAGACAATGTATGTGGTACATATGTGGCAGCAATTAATACTTCAAAATCATTATTTTACAGTTTACATAATTATTTGTTTCAATTGAGACAAAATGTTGCAGGGGAAAGAGAAATTGCTCATGATCTCATGAATGACTAATATTATGTTATTTTGAGTAGGTGATTGTTTTAGGGTTCTGTAAAAGTGAAAAAAAAATCTTCCTAGACAGCAAAAATCTGTACAACGTTATGGCGAATTACCTAGTCATTACGTTACCTTCTCATAAATCAAGCTCTCACCTGTGCTGTTTACCATTAGCACTATCCTGCTCAAGAATTTGCAATAAACTAGACAAGTAAATCTCTTTTCTCTTACTAAACAATGTACTTACGTACTACAGCAAGATGTCTTCATTTAGCAGGGATGTACTATGATACGGATACTTCCAAAAGCTCTAAATATAAAACTTTAAAACTCGTCATATTCTGTAATACTCATTTTGCTGAATATTATGATCACCTTGTGGGCTTGTGTAAATTCGGTGTACAGCTCCTAAATGTTATTTTGTGTATACGCTGAATGTCAATTTGTTTTTAAACAATTTATAAAAAACTGGAATTAGCACAGCAGAAATATTGCTGGTGTTTTATTTATTTATCTAGCACGCTAGCATATTTTAATGTGTGTTTTGGCCATTACCATGAAATCCTACAAGCAACAAACCGTGGATGCTGTGTTCTTTGAGTTGGTGTTAATAATAGTTTTATAGCGGAATCAAATCTCCATTACTCTCATTTTTCCAATACTAAAAAATATGTATGCAAGGCCTATACAAGCTTACATGCACAGATTATGTACTTATTTCTCCTCTAAATTCACTTTACTTTTAAAATTATAAGTAATATACAGTTTTCCTTTAATACCTTAAGAATTATGTTTTAGTCAGCTTAAAACACACTGTTACGAAAATTGCAATCAAAATAGGCTTAAAGAACTTTACAGGGACGTAAATAAATACGAATATTATTTTGGGGCCAGTTGTCACCCCTCTAATAATCATATGCATTTTATTTGCCAGCTATAAGTATATTAAAGAGTGCAAGGAAATGTGTTATTTTAAATAATTGTCATAAATCAAAGTTGAAAATGATCGGAGAAAATCTTGTGTAACATTGGTGGCACGAGGATAGATGTTAGTCAAAAAAGGGTCGATGAAACAAGGAGAGGCAATTGATCGACCACCAACTGCGAATATCAAATATTTATAGTTTCCACTTTCCCTCAATTCCACTTCCACTTCTGCCTGAAACCGTCTCTTGAAGAATCAGCACACAACTTTCTCTTTCAAATAAAAACTTTTTATCCACTCAACGAAACATATTGGGGAAATGGGAGAACACATTTATTGATAATACAGAATATCAAGTATTCGGTTCTTGTTCCGTCCTTCTTACATTACAGAAACCATTCAAAGTAGAACAGTGCTGAATGGACGTAACTTTTTTGGTCTTACTTATCGCACCATGAAATCAACCCTTGTGATTACTAATTGGGATATAAAGGTCACATAATTCCCAATTTTACCAAATTACGCAATAATTGTTGTAAGATGACAATCTACGTTCTATTTAGGGCATTTTTACCAACTTTTTTCATTTTGCAAGAAAAACCTTTGAGTCGTGGAAAAATATATTAATACTAAGACTTTGTTCCTTGTGCAGGAAGCCATTAATAAAAGAAAAGAGAGAGAGTAAAGGTGAAGATTGACACACAAATCACAAAACCTTAGTAGTTATAACCGAAGACTGTTTTTCTCTTTCCCCGCAAGGAGAAAGAATAGTAATCCACGTACTAAAGGGAATTAAAAGTGAAATGGTCTATAGAACTACTGGAGAAACAAAACGCGGAGTATAAAAACGGATGAATGAAATGAATATTCGTGTGAATGGAAGTGAGTGGATTGAATAAGAGCAAAAGTGCTAATAAAATAAATGAATTTAAGTGTCGCCGTTGGCATTGGGAGACGCATTGAGTTGGAATTGCCATATAGGCTGTGTGCTCATGATGAAATACAAGTTCGACCATCAATATGTGAAAGGTCATAAAGTCCGTTTTACGGGTCACTGTCTAGTCGTCATCCCATGAGTAAGTGTCTTGAATGGCTACATTGGAAATGGCAAACCATTCCTTCTTCTTTTCAATGAGCACACTCATTTTTCTCCTCTGTGCCATATAGAGTTTGATGTCTTACATTTCTGAACCCCGTCAAACCACTGCACATTTCCATTCCACTTATTACTAGCACACGCAAAAGTAGCCCGCCCGAGTAGAAGCACCCTACCAGAAATAAGAATCACCAGAGACACCAAAAGTACGTAGCGTTCATCTACCCGGATATATTTGTAGAAGTATATACCCAGTAGCTAGTCTATCTTTCTCAACTATATTACAGCCACTCATACTCCGGGCAACGAACAGATCCTCGACTTGTCTGAGAAAGAGGAAGGATTGTATTGCATTATAGGTTTATACGTGTGGTAGGCACAACGAGAGGGCAAACGCGAAATAACACAATACAAAACTTTTGATTCGCATCACTCGAAAAAGGAAAAAAGAAACAAACGCCGTAATCTCTTTGTGGTTTGACTTGCTTTCGTTTGATTTATATTTGCCCAGCTCCCACACTACAATCCTATAACGGGTCTTCTGGTTGTAGCAGCACTCTCACTAACTACTCCAACTATTAACGTAGGTAACCCAGCTGCCTCCCCACTTGCATTTGTGTGCTACCACCATTCGACGATGGTTAGAGTCTTAAAATGCTTTTTACTACTTACTCCGTTTCTCCAGGGCTGCATGCGAGTTTCAAGTAGGTGAGACACATACATGGACATTGGATGGTGTGTGTGTGTGTGGTTATACAGTCACATGATGATGGATAGAGAGACTGCTCTGCTGCTGAACATACATTGTAAGGTGAAAGAAAACTTTTGGTGAATTGATTTGCTCTGGCCCTGCCTTTCCCCTTCTTGGAAATACAATAGACTTCCAAGTGATTCCATTTCGTTTCGGGAAAATCTTTCTTTTCTTTTGCTGGGAGTCTTCAGTGAGTGAAAGAGACGATGGTCGTATATGGTAGAAGCAGAATGAACGTGTATGTATGTATATAATATATCTCTCTCATTGGTGTCCTTTATGCTTGAAATGGAGCAAAAAGAAGAAGAAATAGAAAAAGACAGGATACTACACACTCATGCATCCATCTATTAAATGTTAAGACTCCTACACATACGTTTCTAGCCCTCAGTTGTGATACAACTCATCTCTTCCCATTTTCTTCCTTTATCATCGTTTTTATAAAAGCCATGCACAAACCTTACATCAAATCTCGACACACATTTCTATAACTGCCTCTTCTCTATACCCAAAGCTATACGGTGGATAAAGTGGAAGAACTAAAAATCGAGGGCGAGTGTGTTTTTACACAATTATTGTCGTTATTGCAGTAGTAGCTTTGGTGGTGGTTGGTGGTGGTGGTGGTAAGAGTGTAGTCGGAGTAAGTAGGTTAGCAAGGTAGAATTCCTAACAGATCTAGTAACTAAGTATATTCTATTAGAGATAAAAGAGAAATCGTCGTTGTGTGGTCCGTGTGTGTATTGTACTAAAAGACATACGGTGTGAATATGTATCATTCTATAGAGAACGTTAATAGTGGCGAAAGTGTACAAACGGAACATCCCAGAATGAAAAATGTTTCTGAGTTAGTTATGGGACAGATGTACTTTGTCTGTGTCTCTCTCTCTCGTACACTTTCTCTCTCGTACATGTAATAAGTACAGATACACAGTCAGTCAACAAGAAAATTATAGTCACATTTTCTACATCTACAAGTTGCAAAGACTGAACTTATTATTGCCAAAAGTCTGAAGCAAGCTTAAGATGGAATTTTCTTATGAAAGTAATGCATTTTCTGATGTAGGCTATTATTGCATGTGTACAATCTAAGCAGATCCAGAAGAAATAACCGTTTCAATTTTCAATCCACCTGTCTTCCCATCAACAAACTTAACTTGTACAACTGTCCTCCTAATAACAATCCAGCAAAAGACCAATCGTATTTTCTTTCTGCTTTAACATCTTTCATTTTAAAGTGCTATTGTAGAATTCTAACAAGAAAATGTTTGAACGCAAAATAATACAACGAAAGTCTTGTCTGCTTTGCAATTTTACATAATACACTTTAAGCATATTACATGTCAACTCGTTGATGGTACAACATGATATTAGGACTTCATGTAGGTATGCAAAACCTTCAAGTAAAATTTAAAATTATTATGCGTATTATATATCACAGACGATATCTTAAGCGATTGAAGAAATACTACGAATATTAATGAGTTGAGAAAATAAGTTAAGCTAAGGTATAAAAAGTTAACGAACAATACGCATTTTTAATATTTTAATTAATTTGCTACAAAATTGTATTGTCATTCAATAGATCAACAAATTAATGGACAAATACGTTTTTCCTATTACATTTATGTACAATTGAACTAGTAGTGCGTAACCTAGTTCTTTATTATTAGCTCAACATGTTCACACACTGCATTATCGCAAATAAAAAACTTCTAGCTCAAGTTATGAGTAGCAAAGTACCTGGATTTTCGAACACTGCTGTGAGCGTAGAAAATGAAATGGCAAAGCAGAAGATTGTATAGTAGACGTAATTTTAGTAAACATTCTGAGTACAGAATAGTTCTTTAGTTTTAGTCGTATTGCATAGCCTAACTCTACTCTATGCACGTAGTGTTGGTATAGTAGTTAAGATGTGATTATTATGATTTGTACCGGAAGTGCTATTTATACGATACGTAGAATATTCACTCACTGTGTGTGCTCCAGTGCATTTATTTGCATCTGTATCATCATCGAACTACGAAGCAATAAGTAGGTCTGTTCTGTTGTAAACACACCGAATAAGCACTCCTCTATTTTCAACAATTTCTATATCGTACGATCTGCAAATACCTAGTGTGTACTCATATTGTACACAACACATGGCATTGGCAGCTTTATTCACACATCTATACGACTCCACGAGCACCTTTACACTTTCCTTCTACAATATTACCCTGAAACTTAATTTATATGCATACTACGTTGTGCACAGTGGAAATCCAAAGATGGAATCACTGTAGGACTGGCTGCATACTGGTTTTTCACGGAATAGCAAAACAGTCTTGCAAGACAAAGAAAAGTAAATGTAAACGTTTTGCTTGGGTCGGTGACCTTTTCTTAAAACTGAGAGTAGTCAAAGAGAGAAAGAGAGAGAGAGATCATAGTACACACAGAAAGAGTTAACATTGCATAAAAGCTACAGCATGCCAAGAGCAGTTTAGCTGTGAAGAAAAACGGGCAAATTACATGCATCATCTCATTTTCTTGTTCCATATATCCATTACAATATTTGTGCTGTTTGAAGTCTTGCTTGGCTACGAATCTACTAACAATAAGTGGGACTACGACTGTTCCCAGCTCAATGGTCTCCAAGAACATGCATCTGGCTGTTCTGGATCAACTTGTTTTGATTGACTTATTCCTACGTAATGTTGTTATATTCTGTCTGCTCCGTTTCCATGTTGTGTCACTCCTCTTGTCGACCCGAGCAACAACAGTCTTTTTTCCTACGGACAGCACTACACAAATACTCAATAGAAATATTTCACATTATTTTATTCGCCCATGTATAAAGTGACATATCCCAGAAGCCAAATTATTAAATGATATATCCTAATTCAGTTTTGTAGCTTATACTGCTTAACTGCGCAGGACGAAAATAACTTTCAATTTAATTGCTGCTCTTCATGTTTTACCTTTTGGAGGAAGCCTTTTATTCGTACAATGGAAGCCATTGGGTATCATCTCTTATCTTTAATACCGAATGGCAGTATTGCCTTTTCGCAACTTATTTTCCTTTGTTCTGCAAATGCCTGGTGTGTGTTTGCCTCCAGTAATAAATTAAATTGTACAGTACCATTGCGTTGTGCTTTGCTCACAATAACGAGGACTGTCAAGGGAATTGCGGTAATAATGGAGTATCTCCGAAATCAGCAGTTATTACTATATTAAAATGCTAATTTAAGTCTTACTCTGCCATTTCTCTCGCAATTACTTACTGCATACTACACAGCCGCTCCTCTACTTCATTATACTTGGCTTGTTTACTTAGAATTGTATTGTAAAAACAGATCACTCGTTTAATATCAGTATACTACTAGTATCTATGCATTTTACAATTTGAAACCGAAGTCATTAGGTACTATTTAATGTGTCCTGATTTTTCTAATCAATATTAACATAGAAAAGCAAATAATAAACGGGGACAGTTATAATTGCTACTTCGCATATTGCAATAAAAGTGAATGTTCACTTAAAAGGAAAATTTATTTTACATGACAACCTGATTTATTCTATGTAAATACGAGAAAGAGTATGAACTGTGACGATAAAAGCGAAGTACGTATAATCATATTGCAATGATTCAAATTTTCTCATGGACATACATTAATATTCCCTCAGTGACTCACTCACTCATACATCTTAAATGGAAACAGACGTTTAGCTTTTACCGTCCATTGTTCCATCGCAAATTTTTTCGAGTGGAGCTTGTAGCTGAAGCGTTTTCAGAAGAAAATATTGAATATTTTTCGTTTTGCAGTTGTGAGACGAATATATTTATTTCTACGAAGTTTATTTCTACATGGCGATAACTAGTATGTGCATAGCTACTTGAATATTTTTATATGTAATCCTTATTTGAACAAAAAGAAGGGAATCATTCGCTCGATTCAGACAGCCTTCGCAAGGACATGACAAGGACACGAACGTGGAAAGAAGCAAGCCTTCCATTCTGTCAGTCTGTCTACACTAAAAAGAAAGCTGTAAAGTGAATGGTGATATTATGTCACTTTGCCATTGTACTGATAAAACAATAACATAATGTTATTTGCAATGTTAAAATGGAAAAAGATGTCTGTCCTTGTGTGACAAGACGAAATCAGTTGTGTACAATGTAAATAGGTAGCAGATGAACCAAAGTACACTCCTACTACCTGAAACTCTTTCTGCAGACCATTTCTGTCTTCCTGCCTCACTTTCCCCTTTCGTAAACTCAGGTAAAGTGCAGCAATGGCAATCCACACAAATAAAATGAAGTACATGGAATAATATCTGCATTGGGCGCAGATGAAGCCTAGTATGTGGCAGAAGTCTAATAATATATATATACCTGGGCAGTGTATGTAGTGTCAGGTACTTGGGCTATCACGTGTGAGTGTGCTCGTTGAAACGATTGTCATTTGTATTCAGTTTTATTGCAGATATGAATATCAGACAAGCACACAGCAGAACTATTGTAGTTGCCCTGAATGGAATTTATAAGGATGCGGAAAGGCTGCAGATTTTTTGGGTGTTGGAAATCTTGAAAGTGTAAGAAGTGAAAGTCATGACGAGAAATTCGGTTTCAAAGGAATATACGTACGACATACTTACTTATTGATGTCAAGTCAACAATAAATAAAAAGTGGACCAGAGACCAGACATGACTGGACCACTTTGTGCAATGTAAGAATAAGATAAAATAAACTTTTGTCTACTGTGTAGTATGTGTGATGTCCACAGATCGAAGGGACGACTCGCTTTCCCCCACTCCGAAAATGTTACTTCCCCTTCACGAATATGAAGTTTGAAACGCATATTTTCTGCCATCCTTTTTTCCAACATCTGCATATTTTATGTATAAAACCATTTGCAACTGCGTCGTTACCTTTACCAGCCCTGGAGGCGCCATTTATCTCAAAGAACGAAAAAATAGATACAGTTTAGGAAAAATAATTGTTGAACGACAATTTCCCTTTGTGCTAATTTAAATCCTTGTATTGTTAATATATGTATTTAAAGACTGACATTTTTATTTAATACGGGGAAAAAATTTGTGTCAGTTTTGTAAGTGTAAGTGCAATTCAAGTGTGTAATATATGCTAGTTCATTGTTTGCTGATTAGTCCGCTGCAGCTTTGAAGTTAATAATCGGAGCGTGTGTTGTAGTTTTCTGTGCTATTGAAATTCCATTATTTCCTTCCTCCTTTCTTTTGCCAATTTATATCACTTTTTCTTCAAACTCACTTTGCTGCCATTTTCCGCTTCAATCCCCGTCGTCTCTGAACCTTTCTGATCATCCCGTAAGTACATTTGCATATAGGTGGAGCATTTGCCTTTACATATGTATATTTATTGGCGCTACACTGGATGACTGTGTTATTATACGAAGAAGATGGCTATATTATTACTTATATATGATACATGGATCATTAAATTTATGTTATAGATACAAGCACACGTAGCTAATGTTGCTCCTGCTTTTTTGGCTGTGTAAAAGATACAAGACGAAAAAGAGGTTGCCGTCGCGTATGTAGCGGAAAAAGTGTTTTGAACTTTAACGATATTATGATAATGGATTTTCTTGTCGAATAAATGAATACAAAATTGAGAGAAAACATAAAGGCAAATTAATGGCACTCGCTTTTCTCCAAATACATACATTACTTGAATTGGTGAGATGAGAGGGAGGGAGGAATGAGCAAGAGCCATGCAGGAAGGTTTCGTATTTCGTCTTGCTATGTATTTCTATTATACAGTTACTTTCTTTCTCTTTGTATGTCATAGCTCAGAAACTGTGTGTGTATGCTAACGTTTTGTTCATTCGGTGTATGTATGCAACTTGTATGTCGTGTGTGTATTATACATAATGCAGTCACTCTGTGCCTGTTCAGTCGGCTAGTAGCAGAATTCCATTACACCCATGCTTTGCTCAGGCCAGCCTCTACGGCAGAGGAAAACTTTGAATCTTTCCTTTCTCTGACATCCTACAAATCTTCAATGCACTTTATTCAGAGAGTCAGCTATTACTAATTCAAAGATTTCTTTTTCTTTTGTGCTAACAAATTCTAACTCTATGTACTGAGTGACTTGCTTTCAACTCACTCACTACACTCCTCGTGCACAGGGCTATTACACATCATGGTAAGTAGATATGTACGTAAGTACAACAACAAACGATTCTTTTACGTAATACTTCGCCTTCATGTCCTACTTCGTCAGAGGAACATCGTCTTATTCTAGAGACTCATTTAGGTACTTCAATATATCATGCATTTTCTTCAGCTTGTCCATATAATGAGTAGAAGAACAGTAAAAGGCATAATATAGTATTCTACATCTGCCCGTCTGGACCTCCTCCGACTGATCCATATAAACCTTGGTTGCAGCCTCATAACTAGAAATTCTTTGCGGCCCCTAGGCAAACTCCCTCAATACAAATTCCTCCTTCATCATTTTTAGCTTTAACATTGTATGAAAATAATTTTAGTGCGAAATAAATAAATCGTAAATTTTCCGTGGTTTACTTCGCAATCTTCACTTTCAACTTACAACCACATTGATGATATACTTTCACTCTTTCACTAGCACCTTTTCCAAAGGTTTTCGAAGACATAGACAGAATCACATACAAATTGAATGAATAAAGTATTGAAAAATTCTTTTGATAAAGGATGCGGAGGCGTTTTGATTTTTTCACACTATATAATATTTATAGTTTCGGGCTACATAGGTAAAAGTCTTCGTGGGAATTTTTGTACCTTATAAAATATATTCAGTCGCCTGGGCTAGTGGCTAAAGCATTCCTATCCTTAGTCACCAAGTCCGGGGTTCGAACCTTGGTTGGAAAAAAAATTTAGTGTTCAAAATGCTCTGGCTACATATTATTATTCTTCTATTTTTTCTATATTTGATATGTACAAATTTACATGGAACATTAACAACAAAAACTACAATGATCCATAGCATCATTATTATGTATCTTCCTTCACACATCACAAGAATCTTATCAGTTTTGGTATTAAATTCGCAAATATTTAAAACAATGACAGAGCATTTAACTGAATAATGAAAGCGGACACCGTGTATTCAAAACGAAAGTATAAATTGTGAAGAAACATGACAGAAAACAGTAATAATACTTTTGAGTTTCGATGGTTTCTTGGCTGTGTAAACTTTTCTAGAAGCTACCGGTTAACAAATTTCAACACTTTACAAATATCTTAGAGAAATGCAGTTACTTACATATGCCTGTGTGTAATACGGTAAGTGGAGCAACATAGATGAGCCTTTAGAATTTAAGGCCATCAGTATGCAGCATCGTAGAACGCGGACGGTGTTATGAAAAGTTTCTTGGATTATACTTGCAAAATATGGGAGTAAGGCTATTAGAATATATTTGCGACTTGTGACTGAGTGAACACATGTAAATAAAGGGAGCAATGTGGAGAGTATACACGCACAGTCTACAGGTTTAGGTGGATTATTTTGTGCTTGACGGTACGTATATTCACATATATAGGTAATGTTCTTTTTCGGTATTTATGGGGAAAGTGTTTGGATATGACGGTGTGAGGTGATGGTGGCGTGTACATTCTCATAGAGTGGGAGTAGTACAAGGACAAGTGCTTCAAGTACGCAGAAATGAATGTGGGAATATATTTGAGATTAGTGTGTCTTAGTTATAAACAGTTGCTTGGCTTTTTGGCTTATAAGTTGACTTGACTGTGCGTTGTAGATAGACAATCCTCTGCACAAAATTCCACGCACAAAGTGCAGAGAGTTTCAGCTAAGGAAACCAAGAAAAGCAATTGCGTCAAGCTGCTTCTTCTTGTGCCGTTGCTTTATCTCGTCCAAATTCCCTTCTTTTTCACAGTTTCCTCTAAGCCCAACTTTATTCTTCCTCAACAAATATATCCCGCACATAGTTCAGCCAAACTATCAAACCACCACCACGTTAACTCCAATTCACTTTAGACACTTTGAGCTTCCTTCTTACTCTGTCGGTGTGTGGTGTGGACTTTCATCCAACTGACACTCCACGACTATTTCCAGGAGTAGCTCCATCAACGGCTACAACCGTCTTCCACTTCTTCCACCGTTACAATTCACAAAGTCACTCTCTCTCTTCTTATCCTCTATACCAGAATTACCACCACACTATTGTTTTCACTTACATTCTCGTACCTAACTGTTGTTATCTTTATTCACTACAATCAACCGTAGACAGACAGACACACTCTATTTTCACCCATCGATCCACCACTGCACTCCTATCTTCTGCCACACGGCCATCCCACCAATTCACAAGTCAATCCCAAGACCTCTTTCACTAACCATACAAACAATATTTTTCTTCCTTCCATTTTATCCTTTGTCAAACTGTAGAGTTCAAAAAGACAAGTACCTAACACAGTTATACTTATCAGGTTATCAGCATAACAATGTATTATGAATAATAATACTCGAAAGATTAATAAACTCTATTCTCAATCTGGCAGTAGGTAACTCAAAAATTTCAAGTTCTCAACAGTAATTATTTCAATTTCAATTTAATTTCAAATTCTTAAGTAATTAGTATTTCAATTTCAATTTAATTTCAAATTCTTAAGTAATTAGTATTTCAATTTCAATTCAATTTCAAATTCATGAGTAATTATTTCCATTTTTTACAACGAAATGTCTAAATCATTCAGAGCTTCGTTTTGACATTTGGTATAAAATAATTACGTAAGTTAAAAATGTCCCGCTTGAAAAACTGAATTACCTAAAACTTATCTATACTTGCACCAATTATGTTACATTTTTCTCGGTGTATTTAGATTCATCAACAACTTAAATTTTTAAGAAGTTTATCGTTTACAAATTAGTTTTTAACTTTTGAATGTTTTGTGAATAGCTCTGGAGTAAACATAAACGCATTATTCAGATGAAGAATTTTAAAATAGTGAAAAAGAAAAGAACAAAGTTGCAATGCGAGCTACAAATAGCTTAGCAGACGAGAGGATGACACACAACAAAATGTTGAAACGTTAAAGCATGTAGACACTTTATTAGCATACATGTTTAATTTAGAAGAGCCTGAGACAAGAGCAAGTGTCAGAAGGAGTGTAATAATTCTTATTTATATTCCATTTTTACGCATGTAAAAATTTTGCTGAAGAAATGCCAGCTGAAGTCCTCACCAGATTCTACCCGACAGATTCCTGTGTCGGTTAATGTAATTAAAATTTTATGTGGCAAAGACAAGTAGGTAGGCGGATTTGAGTGAGAGAGTTGGTGTGGTTGGAGTTGTGTACGTGAATGCGTTTGGTGTGAAACCCGAGAGTGAGAGAGAATATTTTTTAGTCATTAGGTCGTAAGGTGAAATTATGTTCCTCTTATATTATTTGTAATGGAGTCTTTTCTTAGACCTGGAGTTCTGTGGCCATTTAAGTAGACAATTTGTCACTGTCATATCCCGACCTGAGTTCATGTCGTGTTGTGGTCTCCCCTTTACTTTTTCCTCCGAGAATAGTCACACCCAGTCTGGAACAGCGGCGGAAGAACATTTCCTACTTTAAACCATTTGTATTTTAACTGTAGAAGATTCTGTATTCTCCCAAGAATATTGAACAACTATAAGCTCTGCTATTTACGAGTATGTTCGCAAAATTTTGTTTAGTACTGTGTCCTAATGTGTGACGTATAACTTATGAACGGAAAAGTAAGGCACGGCGAATGGCACACGGGAAATATTAAGTAGTAAGGAAATAAGGAGCGTCTACAAACGATAAGGATATCACCTACTTGGTTAGAAATGAGGAGGAACTGCTGCTACAGGCAGAATCACTTAAAGGAGGAAAGTGAAAACAACACAGGGAGTTCCATATATTAATTCATCTCACCTCTCTCGCCATGTGCTATAAAGGCAGACACGTGTGTATGTGTCTTGCATGATATTTATGTGACCAACAAGCTGTGTGCACCTGTTTTCCACTGTACATCCAATTAAGTCAATGCACTAACCACGAAATTACTATTACAACTCCTGGACCACTACAACTTACGTTTAAGTGATGTGCAAGAACGATCGCGTGAACGGAGTAGCCATTTCCAAACCAATTTTACTTTTCCATGAAATTGGTCAATTTGCTAAAGAACCCGCAGCAATAAATTGATCCATCAGTCAAACTAATGGAGATAATAATAGTAATATTTGGAACACGATGCAATTTTCCAGGTCCAGACGCTCTACATTTCTTAAAGCAGCAGCAATACATAAAAAGTGAAGTTTATACAAATGAGTGTATTAAACTTAAATTGGTTTGATGAGATACACTTAAAAATTGCAGGAAATAGCAATCTGATGCGGTTTTTACCTCTTTGAATAAAAATTTAATGATATCCACTCATGAATCAACATTCACCTCTTCACAATTCCTAGATAAGTTCAAACTTTGTAGAATATAAATATTAATTAATTTTATTAATTCACAACTTAGCTAACAAAGAAGTTTTCCATTAGGGAAATCTACACTTTTTGTAGATTTACATTGCTTTAGCTTTAAATTACGACAAAATGGGCAGAATGACCTGAAACGGTAAGATGAGATACCTGAAAAGTCAAGGTAAGGGAAAAGTACGATGTGTGGTATATTATGCATTCCTTATTAAATTATTATTAAGTTGTATTAGCTAACAGTGCGGCTGAGCAGGAAAATTTTCTAAGTATCCTTGTAACTTGTACTTTGCCATGCTCCTACTTATTGCGAGCTATTTGTGGATTCTACAATGAACTGCTACTACTACCTCATCGCCTCTTATTGCCCTAAAAAGATTTGCTACGGAAAACTGAGAGAAGAGAGCTTCTTCAAGGCAACTGCTGAATTGTTAATACAAACGTTTAATGCACGAGCAAGAGCCAACCTTATTATTTTTACCTGCATAAAAAAGTTTATTTTAACCTAAAACTAAAACGCTAACGAAGAGATTCTTTTACCAGACCCATAATTGGGGGAAATGGGAAAATTTATTATATGAGTTGTTAAATAGGAAGGACTTGTTAAGTTGAGGAGGATTTCTTGTGACGTCATGCGATGTTCATATAACAGTTAGCGTCCCTAAAGAAAACGTTTTCAAAATTTAAGTTAATTTTAGCAGTTGTTAAAGTCTGGCTACTATGAAGCTACATTAATTATTTATTGATATAACGATTTTCGTGCTAACCCACTTCCACAGCATAAAATTTAGTAACATAATTGACCTTTGAATACAAAAATGCAAGTTGCCTTCATGGAATCTCAGTATTAATATTATGCTTTGTTATTTCCATACTTCAGGCATTGCAAATATGTTACGTAAAACACTTTCCATATCTTGAAAATGTAAGAAATGTATTTTTGATCGATGGAATTAGATTTTTGGTTACAAATACGATTTTCAATGTCTACTGTAAGGTTTATTGTAGAAAGACGCATTGTTATAATGTGTCATATAAACTTCGTAGATTTGCAGTCGTAGTTCGATTATAGTCAATATAGCGTGCATATTTATACAAGTTTAATTACGGCATAAATATTTCTGCAATATGATTCTTTTAGAATGAATTTCTTTTCTTGGTTACGAAGGTTGTTGCTATTCGTCATTGTCTGTCCCTATTGGGAATTGGGGCACACATTTCTCAGAATTTCTATTACTAATATTGCGTTACTTATCTACAAGTAAATTCGGAGTGGAATGATATGGCTGCTCAAGGGCAGCAGACCAGTTCTCCATCATAAACAGGAGAAGGTTTAAAATTTGGGTTTGGGAATTGAACTGAAAATGAGATTTTTTGGTGGAGGCTAGGCATGTTCCCATGTAAAACCATTTACCACTCTAAAAGTATGTTTACTAAGAAACTTTCACAATTTGTTGATACGTCTGTTGACAATACTCTAAATACTAAATACCATGAATCAAAATCCAAGCGTTTCGTCAAAAAACTTTTTTAAGAACCCCGTTCAGGGTGGTGTATAATAAATCAGTCCAGTTTCTGTTACAATAGCATGAACAGTGTAAGAGGTCCAGGTAAAAATATTCATAGATCGGCCACGATACCTTTCTATTATTATTTACTTCAGTTGCACTGCTATGAAATACACATGGTACCCACGTCTTACAATATTATTAGTTGTAGCATACACATTCAGAGCTTTCTCAATTCTCATTTATTATGAGTTACAGCTGTTTACGAATTTATCATTTACGAATACATCATTTAATTTCTCAGTTTGTAGAATATCTACACTGGTATAGCAATATCATGTAATTGAATGTCAAATGTCATAAAGTACTTGACCGATTGACTTTAACTTTAATGAAGACAGTATAGTAAAGAGAAGAGACTGCTTTGTTGGTTCTTTCCTTCCTAATTCATTTACTCCCTGAACAGAAATGAAATTACTACTTATGGTTCAAAGTCCAATCTAAATATAGAACTCCTATCTTGTTCTGAAACTTACTCAGCAGTGACTGACCCTGGATCCAGTGAAAGAATATTGCAATAAACTGCGAATTTATGAACTTTTGTTAATAAAGACTTCTATATTGTGGCCAGCTGGCAACTGCTATGACTGATACAAATTTTGTCGATTAAGAACATCTAAAAATCTCTATATATTAGCAAATATAAAAGTCTCATCTTTAGGGAATACTGTTATTTGTCTCTTTGTTTCAGTTGTCTCTACTTGTCGTACTACTTGTGTTTTGTGACATGGGTAAATTCAATTTTATAGAAATGTCAAAATGACACAAGTAATTTTGCTAGAAAATCTCTCGACCGACGAAGTCAAGATTTGCTAGCAAAGTCTAATAAGACTCGCAAAGCTGCATAATATACCTTATATTATGCATTCTATGTATATATACATATTATTCACATTGGAGAATACCTAAATCGTCAGTCAAGCTTCTTTCATATTCAAAATTATTTATTTCGCATTGGAACATCATGGTTTCAGGCAACGTCAAGAAAATATATTAAAAACAAAGCAATCCCATTTCAGTATTTATAAATCGCAGGGTAAATCATGAAAAATTTGGTAACGGAGAAAATTCTACAGATCTACCTAATGCAAAAAACTGGCCAAAACCGGGTGTAAATAACCAACTTAATTTTAGGGAAAATTAAGATCTCATTGCTACATAAATATTTAATTTTGACATTGCGCTGTTGGAATTCGACTGTTAATACATGGCAGCCACCATTGCAAACCATATTCGTTCCTAATAAAAATCAAGTGTTGGTAGATTTCATTTCAAGTCCTCTGGGGGAGACCAGTTTACTATTTTGTAAGTTGACTAGAGTCTGACAATAAAGCCATTACATTACATTACATTCATTTCATCAATTTAATTTCTCAGTTTGTAGAATATCTACACTGGTATAGCAATATCATGTAATTGAATGTCAAATGTCATAAAGTACTTGACCGATTGACTTTAGCTGCCAAAGTAACCTTCCAAACAACCAGTAGAATGCACATAGTAAGTTTGAAGTCATTATCTCAAACCGTTCTTAAGGTATCGTGTAAACAGACGGACAGACAAGCAGACAATGCATTCACACACACGTGTCTCATCATACATTATAAATAGGCTTTCAAAATTGGGGCACGTAATTTGAAGTGCTCTATACTATCTTCATAATACTTCATGAAATAGATATCTAAGGAATCTTCCGTTTCAGCTATTTGCACGTAACATATGTTGCCTGTATAGAGTTTAATGATGATATGACTCTTTCATAAAGCAACGATCCATATATAACTTATGGTATGTATTTATATAGCTCATAAAATCCCCATGAGGCTAAAATCCTGCAATAATAAAAATGCAACTCCAATTCGTTATAAGCACATAGAGTGACTAGGGGAATGAGAAAAGATAATTAATATACTTAAATTCATTATCATCAAACTCATTAGTCCTTTTTATTCTTAAGATGTAGCTAGCATTCCTATGTGTTTGCTTGTTCTTAAAAAAAGATTTGCCATCACACAGATTTTATCCGTTCTCAACATTCTGCTTCTGAGTTAAGTACATATGGGTGCATCATAAGTTACGATTCAGAAGGATTATTGTTGCAATAATATTGCATTTGTTCAGTACAAGAAGACGCTACACTCTGCCATATATTTTATACTACAGTTATATAGCCGTATTTGTATCATGAAATGTTTGGAAACGAGAGGTGTCCAAATCTTAGATTTTCATTACCCGATTCCGACAGGGGGCAATGAGAAATTAAAATTTCTTCAACCAGAAAGATTTGTTGGTATAATAATGAAAACTTGATATTATATGTGAACTTGACTACTTTTTCCCATGCCATGTATTTCCAAAAGTTTTATTCTTCAGTTCCAAGTAGATAATAGTAGTACAGCAGTTATCGGATAGACTATTTTTGCACAAATGGTATATTAGAAAAGTGCAGTGAGCAGTTTCATCCTACGTATAATATTAGATGCACTAAAGTGACAGCACTCTACAACTGAAAACCATTAACCTTTTTACAATTCCGTTTCGATTTTTTTAGGGAATTCATTCTTTAGAAGTGACAGTTATTGATAAGTAAATAGTGTAAGGTTTGCACTTCTTTACGACAACCGTGTAATTAATCATTGCAGCACAACGATCTTATTCAGACTCTGAATGTCCTAAGCCAATTCTTTTCGCCTAGGTATCGGTACCAGTATCTGCACTTTTTTATTGATACCTACTACTTAAGTTTACTGGTGCAATGCACCAACATAATTGAGCACACGAAAGACGTTTGTTCATTGTTTATATAAAGGTCAATTTCGACGCCATTACGCTCTAATATTATTTGAGTTATTTCTTTCTATTTTATCTACAAGTAAGTTAGCCAATGTCAAAAAGTACACACAAATTTAATATAGAGATAGTTACGAGATAGAGATAATTACGTACCTATTCAACAAATAAAATTATATGCATTTTCATTTCAATGAAATATCAAGTAATCATGATATTAACAAGTCTGAGGAAAACTCGCAGAGAAACGACACACCAAATTAGCTAAAGAGAATAACAGTCAGTGTGCAAAATAATTTTAAAAATTACAAAAGAGTCTACCCAAGAAAAATAAACCATTTGCAACGGTGGTGGAATAAAGTATCGTAAGGGTGTTGTGTACTTCGACACGACAACATTAACTGTGACATCATCACATCAAATCTAACACTATGTGTTAGTAGCAGTATAACTAATCAGGTTAAATAATATTTAAAAACACGTATCTCTTATTTCAAAATATTCAAACACTGTCTTTCTCCCAATTATTAAGTATATTTGACATAGCATCATTTAAAACGCAGTGTGGTGTGCAGGCAGTATTGACACGGTAGTTAGTCTAAAAGGTCATGAAGGAGTTGACCGATTGACCCCATCTTCGAAATTAGTCTTACAATGGACCACTACAACACGTGTACTAAGTTTGAGTTGAATATCGCAAATCGTTCTTAAGTTATTGTGCGAACAGACGGACAGACAGACACGAAACCCATTTCCATACAAGTATCTTACGATACTTAATAAAAAACGGAAGACGAATAAGAAGCCTGAAGAGAATTTTGAATTAAACTCAGAATTATTTATAGTTTCATTGGTTTTGTATTTTTGGAGCAGGAACAACGAACTATTGATTTAAAAACCCAATATCACTTTTTCCTTTTTATAAAGTTTTTGCTGCTGCAAAACTTCGCATGGTTTGTAAAAAGACGGAGAAGGCCCGGAGCAACTTTCTTAATTTCCGCGTCTGCATGTACTTCCCTGGGAGTCAGTGTTCGTAATCAAACATTATGTCCACAAGACCCACTACAACAATTGTGTTCATGACATTCTTACGTGTTACTATGCCCAAGTAAGGAAGTCTGCGCATAATTGAACGAATTTCATTGTTCTAGTAGCTATAGGGAGCAATCAGTGACATTCATACGGAGGTAGTCGTACTCCATCATGCCGTTAACTATCTTTCCTCTCCCGCTGCTCCTCCAGAACAGTGTTTCTATTTGCCTAGTATAAGAGTAGAAAGGAGAACACGGACAAAGCACAAAGGTCGTGAAGAAATAGAGAAAGACACTTTTGGCTTTCTTTTGTGTGTTCGTTGACACTCCGTGTGCATTACGTAACATGAAGATAGCAATAGATTGTATTAGTGAGGACGTGGAGCAGAAGTTCTGAAACTTCATTATTATTCCACGATTGTATCCGGAATAATAATGAAATAAAGAGAGAAAGTCATTTGGTTGCGTTGTTGGCTCGTTAGCAACTCTCCTCCCCGTGCCCACTCCTCCACTTTTGTCCGTCGTTTCTATATCTGTGTAGTCGGAAGAATCTAACTGACTCCATCACTGCGACTTGCACTCCTACTGCTCAAAAAGATAATAGCAAAAGACAAATTTCCACTTGGCAACCGACACTTCTCTTTCCCATCGACTTTTTTTGATAAAGAGCAAGACCCTCTCAAAAATTGCTCCAGTCAGCCTTTATCTCTTCCATATGATCAAAGCACGTCTGTAATATATCATCCAACGTTGATATTTATTTATTACACACCTACAATAAATATCTTTACTACGATGAGAAGGTCGGTCAAAATATGAAAATATTGATACTTCTTTTATTACACTTACAAACACGTTGCTGTATATATCTCTCTAGTAGTAAAGTAAGTAGAAATAAAACACCTCCAGACTTTTCATTCTGTTTATTAATTAGTCTCTGTTCCAAAAATAGTAAGTAGTGCTACTACGAATACTACAACTACTATGACCTGTCTCGCCACGATGTCACCGAGGAGAGCACTGCACAGGTAAGTCAGTGTACGTCTCTCTTGGGGCGTCTTGTGGTAAAAGTGGCGAGACATAGACTGGAGACTCTCATTGATTTATTTTGTGAAAATTAGGACAGAAAGAGGGAGAAATGTATAATAATATGTCAGAGGCGAGTCTAAAGTTCAACGGCAAGGCACATTATACCACATATCCATTATACATAGCTCCTCCTCAGCGTATTCGTACAGTTATAAAGATACAGATGGCAAGCACTTTGGAACAATAAGGAAAAGTAGAGAATGCCTCTCTGAGAGAGAGAGAGAGACGACGGCGAAAGTTGGCCGACAGAGTTTCGTTTTCTTCTTCTCTCTCTGTGTCAGAGATTTGCGGTGAGTAATCCCTTCAGGCTGTGCCTTCACTCTCATCCTCTTCCTCTACATGCCCCGTTCCTGTCCTCTCTCTCTCTCTCCCCGTCTTCTCCAACAACAACAAGACGAAGATCGAGAAGAAGACGAAGAGGGAACATTGGTTGGCCCGTAAGTTTCGGTTTCTCCGGAAGCTTATGGTTGCATTATACCGATGCCAATTCTACAGATGAGTAGTCTCATCGCAGATACTGAGGCAACATATCTGAGAACAAACAGACGTTGCTAGACGACTGCAAAGAATATTTTCGAGGTAGTTGCACACACCAAAAGCATTTCTATTACTGCAGCTTCTTGCTCCAAGTACGGATAATTATAGAAAATTCTAAGACAGCATTTAGTAGACAGACAGACTTGAGTCTCGCTACCATTTCCTAATGCCTAAGACGAGCAAAGGGATTTAGTTAATGTGTAGCAAGGAATTGTGCAAATTAAGCACTAACATGCATATGAATGCATACGGTGGTTTCTGTTGTTCGTGGTATGGTGGAGTCTATACAATGCGGTGGTATGATGGTGATATAATATTTACATAATGCCTGGTATAGATAGGACGGCGGTTACTTTATAGTTAAAGTAGAACTATTTCAGTTGTGTAATATTAGACTGAAAGTATTTGTGTGTGTGTGATGTATAATTGAGGAAGACGATATTCAAGGATGTGACGGTATGGCGGAGGGCGACGTGTAAGGAATAGGATGCCTGAAACAAAGGAATGGAAAATAGTGTGGTGCTGGTGTATGGAGACGCAGTGGTGGTGTTAGTAGTCAAATGATTAAAATAAATGTTGATTCAAGGTTATATGACATCTATATACCTATAGTGTGGCTATTAAACATACATAATGAATGAGGCATTAGTTTGGAATGCCTTAGGAAGCCTCCATGTATTTATAATGCCCGGAGGTGAGTGTGCCATATTGTAGTGACATAAATTGCCTCTTCCCCACACAACTAGCACTCCTAAATAGACACCATTAACCTGGAAAACTGTCTTCCTGCATTGCAGGTGTATTTTTTTATTGTCAGTCTGCCCCCCTCTTCAACTTTGGTAAACAACAATGTAATTTCCCTCATTTATGTATACAGCTCTCCTGCTTTCTCCACAAGGATGTTGCTACGTCCTGGTATGCCGCGGCGGCGGAGCAACCCGAACTCTATAAAACGTAATGTAAATGCACGCTGCTATTTTAGTTCAAGTAGAAACCTCTTTGTAATCTAATGTACATTGCACACAGGGACCAATAAAAGTTCACTAGATTCAATATTAGTAGTAGTCACAGAAGCAGGATGTTGTGTACTTAAATGTACACAATTATTATTATCTCTAAATAATACAATTTATTATTACTACTCCCCTCCGTCCGTTCTCCAACTGCAAAATACACGTAGTATTCAAACCGTAGTAATAACCAGGCAATGCATTTTGCATGGAAAACAATAATATTACTACGTATATTATGTTTCTGTGTACAAAGCTCAAATTTATTGCGTTTCCAGAGAATGTGCTGCAATACCATCTTTCTCCTTCAAGACTAATAACTCAGTGTGCTAATTGTAAGATAATGGAGAAAGGCTGAAGTGTGCACAACGTAAAGTCCACGTCTACCGAAACACATTTAGGTATAGGTAATAAGAATATAACCTACTACGCATATATTAAAAGTAATTGCTTCCTGCAACCCAGAAATGCACCAACCATCCATAATTTTTACCGCTTTCTCCGTAAATATTTAAGTATAAGATAATCCTCCAGCTCTAAATATACCACTCACTATTCTGGAAAATATTTTTTACTTTATACAAATATTACTCCGTCAGATTATGAATGAGAAAAGCATATTTTTTGATACCTATGGTTATATTTTCAGGTGCAAAATTGTTGCATAAAAAATATCTAGGTGCATAAAGTATAAATATATTTTTGAAATACATTAATCATGATAATTATAATCACTTAATTACGGAATGACAATTAATAAAGAGTTTATCAAAGAAAATAATGTAGTAGTTCATTGCTGGCATTTTTTTAGTTAATGGGAATAATAGTGTCAATTTTCTCTGGTCAAATGATGTGGCCTGTGGCCTTTACAATTAATTTCAAATGTGATTTTGACGTTGGTTGATTTCAATCAATGAATTAAATGGAAACGATGCACTAACTCACTTTACGTCTCACTTTAGTGAACACAGTCTGCAATATTTGATGAGACTCGGGAAAAAGGTCTGTACACCTCATTCCTTTGATGCCTCTGCAATTTCTTTAGTGAAATGTGATTAGATATCTATTGTTAGACAAAATACATCTATATAGCAATACCTATAATAACCTCTTGAACTGTTATCGCATTGTGTTCGATGACAAAGAAGTCTATATAAATAGACACTGTACTACAACTGTGTGAAATAATAATGTGCTTTAAATATCTCATTACGAAGGAAAATTGAATTAGGACTGACGGCAACAAAGAACCTTTAGTTTGCTAAAAGGTTGTTTGCTTTCACTATACTCAACAACCTACACCTTTTCACACGTTGAATAAATCATCAACCACCACCAATGAAATAAAACGAAAATGCAAATGTGTCACTTACACACCGGTGTTCGTTGCCTTGTATAATCAGACGCCATTCGAAGCGAAACCGAACAATTCAATACTCAATTTACAATCCTGCTGAATACTTCATAATGCATACGACATACAATCGCATTGGAGTGGAAATGCAACGAAAGGGTCACAAAGGCAAATATTGTGCCATTGATTCATTTACTAATTAACAAAGCAATCAATTATCACGATTGGACAACACTCTGACAAGTCGTTAATTACAAAAGTAAATTTAGGTGCATTCAAATCATTGGCAACTATTTAGGTAATATTTAAATCTGTAAATAGCGATGGGAATTTTAATACTGTTGTACAGTATTTAATTTAAATAAATGCTAATAAAATTTGTAGCCCCTTTTGGATGGAAATTTAGTTAATTCAGTTTCTTCATTTATTTATTATGAAGCAAGTACATATGGAAAGTTTTATCATTTTGGTTGATTATGTGTGTGAATAACTATTTTGAATGAAGAGACATTATTATGTAACAGTAATTATCGTTATGTCGCCTAACGCAATGATCCTTTATTTGAACCGTACTTCGTTGAAGCAACATGCAACATTTAAGCAAACGGTAATTTGCAAATGTTTCGGTGAGCTGGGCATAATAAAATGTACTAGGTTTCAATTAAGTTGGTGGTAGTACTTGTTAATAGCATTGCACGGTTTTTGTGTGCTCGTGTCGTACAGGATGCTATAGGAGTTGCGGCAGTATAAGAGGAAAGTAAGTTAAGGAAACGCAATGTTTGAGTATAGGAAGGAAAGTGAATTTTTGGCTGAAAGAATGCCAAATTGTGGGAGAACCACTAAGAAATTAAAGTTGTCTCTCGGTGGGAGAAAAGTGGTTGTTTTTGGCTTGAAAATGATATTTTAAAGAAGTACTGTGTGTACGATGCTAGATTTCTGATGTGTCTCTTCATGCATTACTTCCAAATGTATGTTAGAGGAAGTGAAGCGGAAACAGAGATACGCTTTAGACATTAAGACCCTGGCAATTCAAACCAAACAAGATGGGAAAGTTTACTTTCTTCCAACAAAATGTGTCGCTGCCTTGCCTTCCTACGAACGACTAGCTGTAACTAAAGTAGTCTTCCTCTATTCCTAACACGACCTACAGGAAATTCTTCAGATTTGTCATTATTACGTCAGAGTAAAACCCTCCTTTCTCCTGCCCACCTCCAACCAGAACCAGGTAAAAAGCCAAACATTTTTAGAACACCTATATGCTCTCCTCCACTTCCATAATAATAATCCTTTAATATGCGTATATTTTTATTACTACTCTACCTACGTTTATGCATAACATATATTTGTTAGCATACGTACCCAGCTTAGTGCAAGTCAAAAAATCCTATATAGGTAGAGTGTACATTTACACGAAATCTTATATCTGCAAAATTAATAATAATACGGACAGACACGTGTAGTATTACGGTATCTACCTGAAAAAATTACGTTATGTAATATGAACTTAGATATAAGAGAGGTTTTTTCTGTACCTATAGGTCATAATACTACTATATTTCTAATAATTTGAAGATTTTCTTCGATACCATTAACTAAACTGTCACGAAGGGCATCCAGTGTAAGTGGATCAAGCTTACAACGCTACCGCTATCAGTTTCCACTTGATTGATAGCACAGATAAGGTAAATTAAATCGGAAGGCATTAAGTAAAGTAAAAGCTGTCGGAGTTGGTAGTGTAACGCTGTCACATCCGCTAACAAAAAGCATTCAAGATGTCCTAATTTCTTTAGTTCATCCTTAAATGCATTTATTCCGTGATTATTAAGATCTGCTTTCGTAAACTCACTTTTCTTTGCTTTCACTCACTATTAAGTAGAAATACAAGTAACATCGTCTTGCGCTACTGCTTTACATTGCTTTAAATTTTACATACAAGAGACAGATACAATAAATACAATCAAGTGGAGCATTTTTGCAAAGGATTTACCATTACCCGATCTAGGTTACTTTGTATGCAACACTAAAATTCTTTTCCATCGCGCGTTTAAAAATTTAAATAACGGAATTTTATTTAAATGGATTGTAAATGTACAATTAGACATTTGTAAGATGACAGATGAAGATTTGGACTATATTGATTTGTAGAGTATAGAAATAGGTCGCGGCAGGGGCGTATCTAGAAATTAGTAATGGGGGACCCGAGCCGTATGGGGGGGCCCAAAGTCAAAAAATCTTTTTTCCGGAATTCGGAGCTCGGTGGGCCCATACGTAGTTACGCCCTTGGGTCGCGGACTTCTGAGAAACTGAAAGATTCGATTGGGAATGAGGACGGCTATAAAATATACTTGTAGTAGGATTCAATTTTTGCAGACCGGTTGTGATCTTTAGAACTGATCCTCTCGTCTTGTATCTTGACAAGACTAAATAGACGATTGAGCATTCTGTACACGCAACACAAACTCCATTACGTTTAATGGACCAGCACCGTAGCGACAATCTTCAACCACATACACTACTCCCAACATAATATAAAAAGTAGCTACATTTCCAGTCCTAAGCTTAGAAAATTCTATTGACGCTATTCAGCAGGTATTTCTAAAATCTATACCATTTGCTGTGAGTGGAGTACCTACAAACTACACATTTCGCGGACCAATTTTTATAAATTATTAGTTACTCCATTTACTTCAGCTACTGCCATGCTTTAAAATTGTCTACTCTACTCACTAATGTGTGTTTTCTCTCTGTTTTCCAAATGTTTCATGTATCCCCAAAATAAAGGAGAAGCCCATTGGTTGTGTACCCTGACTTTATAAAATATTATGTTCCCCATTCTTTTCTCACTCAGTTAATTTCAAACAACATCGTATAAAAACAAATAGTAGGTATATACTACGTAAAACTCAAGATGATCTCAGTTCTCAATATGCACCGGAAAGGCTTGTGAATGACATGACGTGTATTTCACATTCACAGCCGACAACTTGAATCATTGCCCTCTAAAATACAAGTCCCCACAAAACTGACGAGATCCACTTTGATACAATTTTTAGGACTTTTATGGCTCATATTGTAAACTTTACAAGCTACTATAACGAAAAATATCTTTTTTATATCCTACCTCACTGAAGTCGTAATAAACAAACGATTATTTAGCATGTGCTTCACTCTCACACACCAATACTAAGAATATAAGCAATATTAGCCAATATACTATAAGGAATTACCTGCTATATAACCCAACTACCTATGTAATATTAAGTAAGTGTATATATAAATATAATATAGCTTATGAAAAGTAAAATACTCCATGCACTTAGTTTTGTCAAATGTAATTTACAAAATGCAGAGCTGCATGTATTTAAATATTTGAAAAGGATTATTCTACGTACCCTACTCGAAAATACTTTGTACCACAATCCCCAGAGGTAAATGATTTCGGGAACATCTATTCTTCCTGTGTTGGATTAATTGGTAAAAGTATTCAGATGGCGTAGTACAGTTGGAAGTGATTAGAGTAATAAAGCGGACTGAATATTATGTCATTAGAATGATGATGTAAGTTTGTATCCGTGTTAATACTGATAGCGGATAAAGAGTGCCTAAGTAATAGTTGGGAGTGTGTCTGTGACTGGTGTTTTGTGTTGTGTGCACCCGGAGAAGTTTTGCTATTAGAAAAGTGTGTTGCAAAAGTTTGAATGCATTGGGTTTGGTTTGGCGAGTCGTGGAGGGAGATACCGACACAATGACTGACGATGAGTAGTGCCGTAAATCTAGTCTTCCTCCATAGAAATAATAAAATCAATAGATCCTGGACAGAGTCTTGATGGGAAACAAGTCACTTATCCACACTCGATTCCATATCAAGTAAAGTAGCAAGGTGTAGTTAATGCGTAGGTATACTTTACTCCACTTGCAAACCGACCCTTTCTGAAGTTTAGTTTGGGTAACTACCTGCCTATTGATACTTTGTTTCTAAATGTACAGGCTTCTTTCTGCTCTCATGTGTACCGTTCCGGAATAAATATCGATCTTTGTCACTCTCACTTCTTTCTGCCTTTCCGTCTTCTTCCGTCCGTAACTCACCATTTTTGTTAGCTACTATATATGTGCAGTCACAATTTTATGTGCGGAAAAATTTGCGTGTCTATATACGTTATACATTCTGCTGCAAATAGATGTTAGTTATACCTCACTTATATTTAGTTACTTGTGTAAATCTATAAATTTGCGACACACACAAAGCCTGGATTTCATGCACACTACAAGGGGTATATTGTCAAGTGTATGGTATACACTCGAATAATGGGACACACTGCGAATCGATATAGAGCTCTATAGATAGTCTCCACTCCTCAAGTATCAATTGTGCTATTCTTTCGCCATCGCGTGAGCCGACGAAAGACACCTCAGGGATCATCCTCTTCGCGGTGCTTCAGCTAAAAATAAAAGTTTCGATGCAGCATGCACAAAAAAATAAATTATGCAAAATAAGATGTCATCAACAGCCAAATACCGCAGCAAAGTCACGAACCCTTTTCTAATTACGATTTCATGAAAACACTCACTATTTTACTTACACTTGCAATTTTCTTGCATTCGTTTGCTGTATTTAATTCGTTTTCAATCTAATTCACTTTCTTGATAACTTTTATACATGTAGGCTTACTCATATACCGTAAAAATAGTGAGCACCAAATTTTCATACGCTTTCGTTGGCATTTCCATTTGCAAAAACAGCACTTTCATTACATTTTAAATTAGAAGTTCTGCAATGAGCAACTTTATCCTTGTCATGTCAGTGGTATGGTCTTTAACATTTAAAGAGATTACATTAGAATGCTAAGGTTGTTTAGAGTATAGAATGTTAAATTAAGGGAAAGGAAATGAATCATTTAATAAGCATTTAAATATCCCTCTTATTTCACTTTAGAAACTTATCGTTTCGTATTTTATTGCTCTACTATCGCGGTGATAGATGTTGATAGTTTTATAAAGTTTACAAATTATATTTACAACCGTGATTTGAAAACACGACCGAGCCTATTCATAAATGGAAGATTACATTAGCAAATTCTATTTATTTTAAAAGGAAGTGTTTATCACAGGAGACTGAGGAGACCATTAAATTGTTTATGTCGCGCAGAGTGTGATAATTTCTGGCAATGAGTGTTTGACAGTTTGAGTGTATGTCCTTGTCGTCGGCATGCAAATGACGGCAGATGAATGGAATAATATTTTAGGTAGTGCCATGTCATGAATATTGTGTTGCCTACATGTTTGTACGGTGGGTTGGCCCGTTTGGTGGCCTCCGTCTCCTCCGTGTGTGGTTGTAATGGATGAAATGAGACTGTCCAAAAAGGAATGAGAAAATGGTGCGAAAACTTTTGAACAGTCACTCAAGTCAAAGAGTAAGAATAGAAGTAGAAAAATATCTGAAGCAAAGTTGAAATATCTTGAAGAAAGTAAAGAAATGGTTAAAGAAATGTCACGCTATGTCAAGTTCAAGTCATTCTGAAAAGAAATATCTTGGTCGTTTAATGTCTATAAAGTGAATTGGGAATAAGAGCATTTCGATTATACGAATTCTTTACCCATGACGACCTTAAAACTACAACAGCAGAAGGATGATGGAATCAGCAAACCACACACGCCCCTTCTACACTCAAACATTTTACTGCCAGTCAGCAATGAAGCTCTCAAACTCACAGACATAATAGTAAAATAGCAAGAGAAACTCATCTTCTATTATTTCATGCCCACATAAATGAAAGTAATACACATCTGAAATTCCCATGCATGAAAACCAAGTCAAAAAGGAAACCTTCGTGCCTCCTGGTTCAAACCATGAGAGAATCAAACAACTTCGAAGAGAATAATATGTCATTGTGATGATAGACGGTAAGTAGATTTGTAGAGGTATTGTCAATCCTACTACTAAGAGATACAAACCAAACTAACAATCATTTATTTACTGGAAATCCGAATTTCAAGGTGAATGTCTAACAATGACGTTTTCAAAACCCACATAAATCTAACAAAACAGCAATAGCTAATAAAATTTCTCGGCAGTAAACTATGATTGAACTGGTTGAAGGATTTTGTATATATCAATTACAAATTGATGCTGTAGCGAAAGCTACTTTATCAGATAATGTCTACGTCTGTCGGTCCGTGCTTCTGAGATAACTAGCGAAAGAATGAATAACATTCCTTCAAACTTCTCTTACATAATCTCTGTGGGCCACCACAAAGGTCACGTTCAAAATGGAACGTCTGTCGTAGGATATTTCGAGAACGAATTGACTTAATTCGTTATAAGCACGTTAATAGGTCAGTTGACAACAACATTTAACAAATAGCTGTTAGGCAACTGAGATAAATGTGTATTCTTCCGCTACTTTATTGCATCCGTGTAGCTATGGTTTATTAAATAGTAGTGAAACATACAGTAACAAAATAATGCCCATTTCATTTTAAATACCTATTATTTTGTGATTAGAAAACAGTGCAAATATCAGGATAAAACTGAAAATTACAAAATGCATGGTGTAGGGGAACAGTTAAGCTTTTGTTTGATTTTCATGTGAGTGCGGATTTTGGTTTGTAATCGAGTTTGAGCTAAGCCCTCTTTCAATTCTGCAGCCTAACTCAACCAATTTGCTCTGCTACTGTCTGAGTAGAACAATATCACACAAATGTCTGTTACTTCATTTCGTTGCTGATACAAATAACGTAATATGTATGATTAGTAGGTGCTTGTGTGACTATAAATAGTTAACAGGGGTAATGGTGCCCATATTGCTTCAAAAGGTCGATGGTAACTGAATTTCATGGTACTTCTGTTTTTTACTTTGCAGTGTGGAAAAAGGAAGTCTTTCCTGAATAGATGAAAAAGGTAGAAGAGCGGGGAAAGGATGAGAGAAAATCTTTTTATGAGCCCATATGACGCCTCCGAACACGACCTCGGAATCGATTCCCACGGCTGGTAAAAATCATACTCAGGTGATAAAAAATTACTTATCTAAAAGATACTTAACATATTACGTTCGTATTATTTACAATTGTTATTTTGCTTACAATTTCGTACTGTGGATCACACCAACTTTCTTTTAGTAAATGAAGTGTAATAGTCTAATTTTTATTACAAATTATTATCACAGTGTTAAAGAAGTAACACTATGAATTACTATTTGTTCTGATTTTTAATATTTTCGTGAAAAATAACATATTTACGCAATAAAAATTTATCAAATTTTATGCATACATGTGGAAGAATGTAATTTCGAGAAATTTAAGTATATAGAATAATATTGATTTCCAAAGGGAAAATCAGTCACAGTTCTATAATTTTTTAATTGTGCACATACTATTGCGTTTAGTTTGTAGATTTATCTTTCGGCAAAGAAAAAATTGCAGTATTTCCCTATTGTTACTTCAGATTGAGTTGTATTTAATTTGAAATGTAAAAAGACGATTGCGTGCACTACTTATGGGAAACATGAGTTACTAGAAATAGTTACTGCTACAGCAAAGGAACATAATGTGCAAATAATGTTCAGAGATGAAGAAGTAATTACTGCAAAGTTCTTTTTGCACGTCTTTCTGAACTGAACTTTCATTCATGTGAAGGGAGGAAGGGCGACAAGCAAAAACGGAAAATTAGTTCGTTACTCGTCAATTCAGTTCGAGTTGAGTAGACTGAAAGTGTTTGGTGGCGGCTTTTAGTTTTATTTCAAGTGTGTGTTTTTTGAAGGATAGGAAGTGTTTCTTATGTCTGCCATAAAATGGAACGACACGTACTTGTTGTACACAGAATTGCACTCGAGTCCAAACAGTTTAACAGAATTCTCGAGTTGTTGAACCAAGTAAATACATAAGAAATGGAAGCAGAAGATACTCTTTCAGGCTTTGAAATTACATCTTTTTGTCAAGTTGTGGAAAAGTGACAAAACTACACTAGAGCAAAAAATGTTGTTGCCACAAACATTTTTTATACTCCTTCGAGTCATTCCTTTGATTTTGCCCCACACAAAGCTTATTTCATGCTATACCAATTACATATCCCATTTTTCCCTATGATAAATAAAACTCATTAGTAATTGCCATACAATTACGTCAGCAGATGCATTTATTAATCCTCACTCTTTGTATTTTAATCTGTAACCACAAGAAAGATGAAATGAACCAATTAGTAAATCATTGACTTAATTATTTTCCTATTACACATAGAAATATTACAAAGGATCGAAGCATCAATCCATTATTCCTTTCACCAGCCTTGTAAGCTTCAATTGCCTACATAATTTCTAGTAAAACGGAGTTGTTTTTAATTTCCAGTATAGACAAAATCGATCACGTCTCATTTTCAGTACAGCTCCGCTTTAAAATCAGGTTAGATAATAGTAATAGTACATAATGCCGTATAGTGAGTATAATGTATGCTGAAAACATTTCCATAGAAGTAGCTCTGCTGTACATCTAATTGATTTGGTGATGAATATAAACATTGAAAGGATTCTCTCTTGATATTATTTACATTTTACATGTTATAGTCATAGCAAAGGGATTCAAAACACACAAATCACTGCAAAGGATTAGATGAAATCAATATATTCGGCGTATATAGGTACACGTGTCTAAGAAGGACATGTCTATGAGTGGAGTGAGTGGAGCAATAGGCAATAGAGCAAGAGTACAATAATAAAGCATTCTCTGTGAAGAGAAAGTTGAAGAGCATAAAGAAGGAAAGTAGGACACGCAATGCACATAGACGCTGAGCGTTGAATGAGGATGAGGTGGAGTGGCAGCGGAGGTGGAAGTAGACGAAGTCATTTGATTGTTTGACTAGCTCACTTCACCCACTCTCCATATTAGCCTTATCGCCCCAAAGCCTCAGCCAATTCTCCGCTTACCATTCCTTCCTCAATTGTATACACACAAATTAAATTATGCATCAATTCCACCGTACGATTATATTATTAGTCCCAGCCAGATCTTAATGATTCATATCATCAGCGAAGCTAATACAAGAGAATATTAACAACTAAAACTATAACTAATATCAAATCAAGCATTTATTATTGTCAAACACTATGCTTCACTCAAATGAGTTGAGTTCCAAACTAGAGAACATAAGTTGATATAGTATAATGCAAATTCACATGGTAGTTTAGCCATTTTACAGCAAAACATTAATTTAAATACCAAACAGCTTACACGAGTGTACTAATTGTAGTATGTAGGTGTACTGCTATTTTCTCATTGACAAACGTATACAGACACGAGAAGAGATTTTTACTATAAGGTGTAATTCAATAGTAAGGCTAAATTATATACAGACATTCCGTGTAGTCAATTAAAATAGTCCAGGTACTTGACAACCACGTTTAGTCATCAAGTCATATTTTATACTATACTCTTACTCTTAATGTTAATTAATTTTATTGTGGTTATAATTGACGTACATTGAAAATAGGAAGTGCACATAGCACAAACTTATTGGGCATTACACAAATTGGACACACTTTGTTAGGTGGGTGAAAGTTACGGATTGATTTGCTGAAACGTGTTTTCTGCATACACCATCAAGTAACATAATTCTTCATTTTTTATTGTTGCCAATAAACAAAAACCGTGGATTTTTTATGTTTTATTTCTACTGCCATTCATTGCCAACACGATATTACTTGACAGGGCCCGTTATATTATGATTGTCATCTTCTACTGTTTTCAAAAAGGGCCGATATTATTCTCTGTGGTCAGTGTTATGATGGTTTTATAAACAAAAGGGGTCCTTTGGAGAACAATAACGGCTGTTAATCAACGTAAAATCGACCCTGTCAACGTGTCAACTACGAAACCGTCAGCAGTAGTAAAATTATTTTCAAATCTGTTCTTATTAATTTAAGAAATACTTTAAAGGACAAACGCTGTAAGAATCATTAATTTTACTGTACTACTGGATGAGTACTTAGTACTTTGTATCTGCTTAGAGGTCCTTTGTTACACAAATTTACTTAAAATCGTGTGTTGAGAAGAAATGCAACATGGTAGATACTATAATCCATTCCCATTCAATAAAATTGTTTCAAATCAAACAAACGAGTAAAGTTTAAAAACTTGAGCAGTATTTGATGTATTTCAAGGTTTTTAGTATTACAAGCATGTTGTCAATACAGAACTGAGTAACTGAATTTATACAGAATGAAAATTGCGAGCCAGCAATAAAAAGAGCAAATTCATCAAAAACATTTCTACTGCGTCAATAATGTTCCTTTATTTTTGTTCAATTATAACTAGTAGCTAAAGGCATGTTATTATTAAGGGTTGGAACTTTACTCTATAGATTTCTATACATTTTTCATTACATAAAGTTATTGAAATAGCAAATAAAGGAAGTTAGTTTGGCAATACCTTATTCTTTTTTATCGTTTGTTCTTTTCTTTAGAATTGATGAGAGAAAAAGTTCTAGTATATTGTTCTTCTCTCACGCAAGTTAACCGCAAGAAATTTTTATTATGATAAAACTCTATTAGTATCGTTAAATTCCTGCATCTGTGGTGTGCAAAATGTTTAACTTGACATGAAATCCCTTCTGCCCACTAGAATTCGGACCCCTATCAAATATCCAATTAGTTAAATGGAAAACTTCAGGGTTCCACATTGTATATCTTTCTTTTCTGCGAGTTCATCGTCTTTAGCAAGGTTTAGAAAGTGTACCCAAGTTTTTTTTGCGATGTGCAAGCACATAATGTACATAGGTATCTCAACTAAATGTATAGGTACCACATAGCACTAACAGTATTTTTTTGTATTTGTTTTCTATTAGATTGATTGTTAGGAGAGAAGATGTTGCTAAGGATCTCGGTGCTCTGTAGTGATTTAGACAGCAACTGTTTCCCATTTCGAAATAATGAAACCGAACATGGCAAATAAAGTTGTTTTCTATATTACCGTCCGTATCCTTGTAGTACTACCTGAGTGAAACCCTTAAAGCGTCACCCTAAACCAAAAAAGGAAAAGAAAACTTCTTTGTCCGCTCGGTTCTATTTCATTTCGTCTCTAAACCCGTGGTTTCTATTTTTTATGAGAAGCTTTAATGGTGGAAGTTGAACTTACTGCACAGTAACACAACACTCTGCTTTACTTTTCTCTTTTCACCTGATCGTTATCACAAACACGCATTTTGTCGTTATTACATATATCTCTTATGTATCTTTAACGTAAATATGAATAGATAATAGAACTACAACCACATAGTAATCCTCTACATGTAAAATGTTTTTATTTTCAAACTTTCTTTTGCATTTGACCGAAGTGCAAGCACTATATGCCTTTGGCTTGTACAAATACAAATACAAATAGTAGTGTGCTTGTGGATGTGTCACAGACATATTAAGGTTGTACTGTGTGTGTGTGTGTGTGTTATAGTTTACAGGCCCCATCTTATCATGGTGTAGATAAGCGGGAACTACCTCTCACACCTGAAGGTGCATTTGAAGTAATCTGCATTTTTTCACTGTCATTCGACAT